>SKCR01021104.1:0-145786 GCA_019454045.1 Zanthoxylum bungeanum
TCCTTATTACATAGTTAATTTGCTACAACAACACAATGATCTGTGCAAATAGTGACGCTATGGGTCATATTATCCAACAACATGAACGCACATACACTGAACCGATACATTTTCATCACATTTCTTTCTTAATGCTTCTTGGGTGATTTCTCTTACATTATGTTATTAATCATACCATTCCATTATTGACACTTTTGTTGTTATCATCCATTTGTATTCCCACATTTATCTATTTGATGTGTTCACAAGATTGTGTTCAAGCATGATTAGGTCGTTATGATGTTACTTGTTTCTCAAGCATGATTTAGCCATTAGTACGTTATTCCTCTATGCATGATTTCGTTATCTTCTTTCTGTTAGACATTATGACCCATAGCGTCACTGTTTTGTAAATGATATTGTATTATTGTACAAAATCAACTATGTGATAATGAAATTGCCTTTTACCGTTTTGTAAAATTATTTACTTTAATATATTAATGGCAAAAGTCCATATGATTAGTTCCGTATTGAGATGATATGAGACAGTATCAATATAAAAGGTTTAATCATTAAATATCCCTAGTCGGAGTATTATCGAGATCGGACATCGATAATGCGGAATAGACTAGTATTGCACTTGTGCGAGTTGTGATGGCACAACGGCATAGTTCTCATATATTTAATTATTGGATACTTATGCAAGTGCGATAGGAGGTTGTGTTTTGCCGATGGTTCGGAAAACAGCTTCGCTCTGGACAGACCCCGCGGAATCCCATGGTATAGTATCTGCGTGTCTATGGGAGGCCGCATCAGGGTAGGTGTATATGGTCTTAACCTGAGACTTGCATCGCTAGTACTTGCGACAATCGGTAAACTTTGGTTTTGGTGGTTCGGGGCTTTAACGGTTCTGTGTACGCCTCTTCTGGGTTTATCGAGAATCGTAGTGTACTCGATGTGATGTCAAGATGGAAGTATCACTTCAGACATATGGAGATGATGATCACGCAGGATACAGAACTAGTACTCTATGAAAGGTTGCAACCGTCGGGACAATATGACAGGTCAGGATTGTCCGATTTAAAGAGACTAGTTGTTTGATATCCGATATTGTTTCGTACGGGGCAGACACATTTCCAGCCCCAGGCCTAACATGTGATCGTTCGATACTGGATCGATGTACGTGATACTACGGTATACTACGCTTGATAAAGATCTAATATTCCAATAAGAATATTTCTGGAGAATTGGGTAGGCATGGCGCTTTGCTAGAAGCCAACCTTGTCTTGTAAATCGGTAAAAACGTAGTACGAGGTACGTACGTGTTTGGATTATCCAACGACCGTATTTACTGCCAACATATCCAGAGATCTCTTGGGTCGCTTCCTGAAGATTCACCTATGATGTTGATTCGAACTTTTTTAATCTTGGATTAATTACGGAGAAACTTTATCTTGGATAAAATGCCTTATTAGGAGAGAGAGAACGATTAATTTGGAATTAATCGATAAAATAATATATTCGATATATTATTAAACGAAATTAGATTTCGACGCGGAATTAAAATCGGATTTTAATTCGGGCAAACGAATTAATTTAGAATTAATCGGGCAACGAATTATTAGAATTATTCGTTAGCGATGTGAATAGTAATTTCGCTAGGCGTAATTATTTAATTCACGTCGCGACGGAAATTCATTAATTCGGAATTAGTGAAACCGAGCCCGAAAAGTTTGCGGACACATTCGTTTTGAAACGAGTGGGACCGCAAATCACATCGCGTAGTCTCATCACTTGACACGACTAGTTGATGGATGTATCTAGTCACCTTTATGGGTTGATACATTGTCACTATTCTCAATGTAAGTTGATGAGGCCATTTAATGGCTTTTGGGAGGGAAAACCTTTTTCACGGTTTTTTGAAGGGTTTTTTACCAAATATTTTGGTAATTGTTATTCTTATCATCATTCACGTTTTTTAGAAAACAAGAAAAGATAAAAAGGAATATAAAAAACCTCTCTCCCTCTCTTTCTTCTTGCTCACGCCGTGAGCTTCATCAAGGCAGAAAATTGTTTTCATCTTCTCCAGTTTTGCTAGCACAATGAGGGATCAAAGGAGGTGATAGGGAAACAACCTTGGAGCTTGGAATACTAGAAGACTTGAAGCTTCTCTCACTCTTGCTCTTGGCCGAAAGTTTCAACCTTGAAGACTCAAGGATTCTCTTCATCATTTTCGTCACAAGCTTTGTAAGTATGATTCCGCCATGCTTCAAGCTTTGCATGTATAAAATGTGTATTTCTTTGGCTTATACTTTCTTTGGGACTAATTATAGAAACCTACAATGGTATCAGGCCATGTTTAAGCATGAAATACATTAGGGTTAATTTGGGGAAAAAATTGATTGAAGCATGTTCTTGTGAAATTTGATGAAAAGTATGCTTATATGTATGTATATGATGTAAACATGATCAATTTTGAGAAAAATGCATTGGATGTTTCCCCAAAATGGTTGTCTTGCCGAATGTGGAGGTGCTTCCACTGGTTTGGAATTTTCATGCACAAGTTCATTAGATGACTTAAGTATGATTATATGTATGATATATGATTTTATACATGATCAATTTTGAGAAAAATGCATTGGATTGATTTTCCCCAAAATGGTTGTCTTGGCCGAATGTGGAGGTGCTTCCACTGGTTTGGAATTTTCATGCACAAGTTCATTAGATGACTTAAGTATGATTATATGTATGATATATGATGTAATACATGATCAATTTTGAGAAAAATGCATTGGATGATTTTTTCCCCAAAATTGTTACTTTGACCGAAAATGGAGGTCCTTGCACTGAATTGGAATTTTTGTGTACAAGTTCATTAGATGACTTAAAAATATATACGAATAATTGATTAGTGATTCAATTGGATTGAAAAACAAATCGAACTGCAAAAATCCCTCTTGGCCGAATGCAATTTGACATGTTAATGGATTTGATTCTTGTTCAAATAAATGTTGGACATATGTTTTGAACAAGTGATGATTAATAAATTAAATTGGTGTTTTTTGAAAATATTTGGTTTAATGAATTAATCATGGATTTACACTTTAATTTATTGAATTTTAAAATTTGGAATATTAAAATTTAATTAATGGGCTTTAATGTTTAATTGGGCCTTATGGGCTTGAAATTGATTTTATGGCATTTAAGGGTGATTCCTTATTTGGGCTTGGTAATTGGGTTTGACCCACATTGACTAAAGCCCAAGCCTTTATAAATCAATTGAAAGCCCATCAGACTTTAATTAAACAAACATTGGATGTTAGTTGGGCTTGGAGACCCAATTAGATAAGATTTAGAATCTAAGTCTTTAAAGCACATTAAAAGTGTAAATATTTAATTTGGAATTAAATAAATTAAATTAGTATTGAATACGACTTAAATTGGATTTAACGAGTAGTTCGATATAATTCGTGAATTCGTACCTTATGTACTTATTCTCAAACGAGTTGGACTCGCCCAAAATCAAACCATTGTTTGAACATTGGATGATCACTTAAACAAAGACTAATTAATTGGATTTGATTGGTTGTATAGCATGTCTTGATTGAATATATATGTATGTAATGAATGAATAATGTATATCGGATGGATATTAGAAGGGAAAGGGTAATTTTAGAAATTATTGTAAATTTAGAATTTATAAATTGGACCTACGTGTCCAGCCTTATCTCTTTTATCTCTTTGTATCTCTTCTCACCTAATTCCCCTCAATGTAAATGAGGTTTCTCTTATTGTATTATGTTATTGTGGTAGAAGTAGAATAATGCTAGCGGGGAGAGGAAAATGAGTGATTTGTTCTAGGAACAAATTGTTTTTATATATCCATCCGTATATCACTATTAATTACTTTACGCACTTTATGATGTTTTAGAAGCATGCTCAAGGGTGTATGATGATGAGACCTAACAAAGATAATAATTGGTTGCCAATTACGCAAAAATCCCTCAATTTATATTAAGCGATATCCTTCCATTGAATGATTCTTGTTCAAGATCCAAAATTGGCATTGGTTTGTTGGCCAAAGTCAAGACCTTTGTCAATTGAGGATGTACTTGAATCATATGAGAGTTTTGTTCCACATCGGTGTCTTGTCCAAGTTGTGATTTGTTGGCCAAAGTCAAGATCACTTCTTGTCCAACGACATTGATTACGAAACTTTCCTTGTCAATGGGTCCCGCTTAACGGAATCATTAGGTTTGTTGTGAGAGTTTCAATCAAGTCCCAAGGATCACAAACATGCATAAAAACGAGATGAATAAACAAAGGAGTAAGGCGGAATACATACTCACATTGATGGGTTTTGATGTGAAATGAAGACAAGTTGCGTTTTGCCTCCTGTGAAGCTCGGCAATGGCTTCTGGAACTGCAGTGGAGTGCCACGGTGGGGGCTGTTTTCTCCTTGTTCATTCGGCCATGGATGTCACCATTGAAGCTCCAAGCTTCAAGCTTTTCCATGCTGCTCACAAATTCGTTTCCCTATCACAATAACATAACCCATATGTGTGCTAGCACTACTCTTCTTCATTTGCTTCTCAAAATTTCGGTCAAAACCAGAAACTTTTGTCAAGAAATCGGCTTGAAGCCGTGAGAAGAGGAAGAAAAAGAGGAAAGAGAGGGAGATGGGAGATCGTGAATGAGGAGAGAGAGAAGACCGAATCTAGTAAAGGAGGGAAAAGAAAAAATGTAATATATATTATTCATTTATTTTCCAAAAATAAATAAAACATATATACCAAACTTTTCATATTCCAAAAAGTCAAAAAACAAAAAGCAAATAATGCTTTTCACCTTTTACCCATCACTTCTACTTTTACATCAAGTCACTTTATTAAAGTGACAACTTGTCATGTCACATCACTCAAAGTGACAAGTGATTTGACAATTGATGCGACCAGTGATTTGACGCTTGATGTGACTTGCGTGCCGCGCTCGAATTCGAAATGCGAATGCGCTCGCAATCAATCTCGTGCTCGGGGTCGCTAATTCCAAATTAACGAATTTTCCATCGCGTTGTAATTAAATGATTACGCCTAGCTAATTCACTATTCACGTCGCTAACGAATTAATTCTAAATTAATTCGTTCGCCCGAATTAAAATCTAATTTTAATTCCGCGTCGAAATCCAATTTCTTATAATATATCGAATATATTATTTTATCGATTAATTCCAAATTAATCGTTCTCTCTCTTTAATAATTTTATCCCAGATAAAATATATCTCCGCAATTAATCCCAGATTAATTTTCTCTCTCTCTTCTAATTAATCCCATATTAATTAAAGAGCGAGTTATACATCATCAGTGAATCTTCAGGAAGCGACCCATGAGATCTCCGGATATGTTGGCAGTAAATACGGTCGTCAGATTATCCGAACACGTAAGTACCTCGTACTACGTTTATACCGATTTACAAGACAAGGTTGGCTTCTAGCAAAGCGCCATGCCTACCCAATTCTCCAGAAATATTCTTACAGGATATATAGATTTGTATCAAGCGTAGTATACCGTAGTATTGTGTATATCGGCCCAGTATCGGATAGTCACGTGCTAGGGCTGGGGCTGGGATTAGTGTCTACCCCGTCCGAAGCACATGTCGGATGTCTGGTAACTAGTCTCTATAATCGGATATGCATGACCTAGTCATGACATCCGATGGTTGCGCAACACTTAAGAGCACTAGTACCGTATCCTGCCGTGACATCATCTCCAATATGACTGAAGTGATACTTCCGTCTTGACATTACACCCAATACACTACGACTCTCTGATAAACCCAGAAGTGGAGTGTACGCAGAACCGGTTAAAGCCCTGTGCCACCAAGACCAAGTCTATCGATTATCGTAAGTATCCAGCGATTGTAAGTCTCAGGTTAAGACTATACACACCTACCTTGATTTCGGCCTCCCATAGACACATAGTCATAATACCAATGGGATTCCGAGGGGTCTATCCATGAGCGAAGCTGTTTCCCGTACCATCGGTGAAACACACCCTCCTATCGCACTTGCATAAGTATCCAATACTTAAATATATGAGAACTATGCCGTCGTGCCCTCATAACGTACACAAGTGCAATACTAGCCTATTCCGCATTATCAATGTCCTGTCTCGATAATACTCCGGCTAGGGATATTTAATGATTAATCCTTTGTGGACTGATACTGTCTCATATCATCTCAATCCAGGAACTAATCATATGAACCGACCTCTCTCATTCATATATCTATGGTGATTTAATCACAAATGATGAGAGTGCAATTTCCTTGTCACATAGTAATTTGTACAACAACACCGTGATCTGTACAAATAGTGACGCTATGGGTCAATTATCCCAACAATCTCCCACTTGGCACATAGCCAGTCACTCGAGTATCTAACACCCGAACTATGTACGGTTCGCTAAAAATGCTGGGAAAGGTTTTCGTCAGCGGATTGCTTAATTATCGTCTGACGCGATTTACACGATCATCACATCGCCACGATGTATGATCCGAACGAATCAGATGATATAGAAGTATATATCTGGATCGTCGATGAGACCTTTAATTCCTTAGCCTGTGCTGACGCCTAGCTCAGCTGCTAACAGAACTAATCTAATATAATTAGATTTATTATCGATCCAAATGGCTTTTATTGCTGCCTCAGCTGCAGCAATAATCCGCATTTGTTGTTAATTCGGCAACAGTTATCTTGCTCGGAATATTTCCAGCTTGCTGTCCGTTATTCAACTTTATAGTACCGCAATATTTACCGGTTTGGAAACTTGCAGCAGTGAACTAGTCACTTCAAGTTCTCCTACTCCATATTTAAGACAGCATCTTTAGTTCTCTAAGATACTAATAGATGTCTTTAACTTCAATCCAATGACTATCACTTGGATTGTCCTGATTGTGACTCCATATGCTCGTAGATTATGAGACACCCTATCAAGTACATTTTAAATGTACAATTTCCAGAGAGTGTTAACAACTCAAATCTATCCCTGTAGATCTTTATTCCTTGAATAAAGGTTGTTACTCCCCAGAATTCTACGGAGAATTTCTTATATGAAAGCCAAGCTTTCACCGATTGGCTTTATGGGAATTTCATTGTCAGTGCCCTCTCCCACTAACCTCCTTATATACACAAGAATTATTTCGTTTTGAGTCAAATCATAAACCATTATGATTATTCAAAATGTCAGTTCCAGAACCTTATGCTTGTTTCAATCCAAACATGGATCAAATAACCCGCAAAACCTTGTTTGTCGGTTATACAAAATCATCAGGATGTTGTAAGCATCCTCCAAAAGGTTTCCTTTTCAGGAAAGCAATTTTGATCTGCAACTGACACATTTCATAGATGAATATGCAGTTATCAACAAGCATCTTCAAAATGGATTTACCATGGCAACAGGTAAAAGTGTTTTGAACTGTTATTAACACAATGTTGATAACGATATCTTTTCGTCAAAAGCCCGGCTTTGTACGTTGGTATGTTGCCTTCCATGTATTGTCTTCCCTGAAGACGTTTAATGTACCATAGGCGCAATGCCTTATGGTACAACAACTAGTATCCAAAATAGTTGTTATAACATGGAATCCATTCCGGACTCATGGCACTTTGCCATAATAGGGAGTCGATACCTGTATCACTTCCTCAAAACGTAGTCGGTTGGTATACCTTCATAAGATTGACATCTTTATGAGGTTAGATCAGAAACCCATACACTAGGTTATTTTCTGACTCTATCCGATCTACTCAGTTCTTGTGTATTCGAAGATTAATGGTATAGATTCATCATTGATGAATTATATGTGTTCCATTAAGGACTTCGTGCCTTGAACAGTATTACTCCGATTTTCATCGAGTATCACTATCCTCCCACTGACCACTGCATATCGGTATTCCTCTCAGGAAAAAACCGCATGGTGAGCAACAATCACATTGTTCTCTTGTGAGATTTACAAGTACTATACTTAAGGTTTCCTTTAGGATAACCTATATTGGCACTTATCCAATTTGGGTCCTTAGTTTGGTATCATCCAAACTTTATGCCTGGCATACCCAAATTATCAGGAATGAGAAACATCGTTTCTTCCCTGTTCATATCCTATATGACATCTGTCGAACAGATTTATATGGAACCTTATTCTAAATAAGTTATTGCACTGTTAAAACTTATCCATTGAAGGAAATAGTAGCTCAGAGCGACTCGTGATAAACCATATCATGTCCAACAAAATTTGGTTTTTGGTTCGAACACACCGTCTAACTGACGTGTCTCGGGAGGAGTCCTCATTTGAAAGAATACCATACTCTTTCATGTATGTACGAAACTTACTGCTTAAGTATTTTCCATTACGGTCTTACCGTGGCGGAATAATACTATAGCCGATCTGTATTTACTTCGTGTCGAAACTTCAAAAGTTTACGATCTGCGTTCTTCAAAAGAAACACATAACCATAACGTGATGCCACATCCGTTAAGGTCACGAAATATTCATGTTCACATCTAGCCTAGCTAGATATGGGCCCACTTACTTCACCATGAATAGGGCTAACAGATCGGTGGCACTTACACTATTACCAAGTGAACAGTGTTTTAGGTACTTTACCTAATAAACTAGATTCGCAGACCTTATTTGAATAGTCAAATCAGTCCTAGTACCCACTCTTCAAAAGTGTGGATATACGAGTCTCGTTAAATTGTGTCCTAGAACACAATGCCACAAATAAGTCTCTATTGATCAAATCAATTTGAGCTATTTATTGTTTTTTATATGTTTGAGATTTTAATTATATTCAAAATATAAATCTGTTATTTACATCTAATGTATTTATCTCAGTATCATCTTTATATAATAAACACTTAGTGTTCTATAATATAAAGGTTTTATCCGCAACAGATTAAACACTGATATAGAGTAATGTCTCTAGTCAAACTAGTTACATTATAACAGTTCCTAATTTAAGTATATACCCAAAGGGTAGTTCCTAAACTTAGGTATCTACGGTCAAACAGCGACTTTCGTCCCGTTTCCGATTCGCAGAGCAATCTCAGCTTGAAGTCAGTATCCAGCTCATAGCGGATTCTGAACATCAATACATATATTTTATGTACCACACTAAGTATTTAAAATCTAATTTCAATACTAGCTGTGAACATAACTAAGAAAAACATTTTTAAAGTAAGAGCCTTGCCCTTTCTTTAATTCCTTCGTGTCTGCCATATCCAAATGGTAGTCACTTTGGGATATGTCAATTATCCTTTCAATATTTCAGGAACCTTAGGCCAAGCCTGGGGTTTTAGAATATCGAAACGATGTGCACCTCGTGCTACATGCCCAATTGCAAACTTTGACTTTATCTCCTCTAGAATAGTCAATTAATTCTCCAAGAATTATAAATTGCAATTTAATACTTCTTAAATCTAAAATAGATTTATGACAAGTATATTAAATTAAGCATTAAAGTCATCATCACATAAATCTTCCAAAGATTTTATGCTCTACTTATTTTGCTTAATTTTGGGCTTAAGGTATAATAAGTTATTTTATCAAATAAGTACCATAGTAACCTATTATTTATTCCCAACTTGAAAATTAAATCATTTAAAATATTTTAATCCCAGATTATATTTTAAATATCCAACTTTTCAATTTTATCTTGATTACAATAGTCCAACTATTTAATCAACGATTAGTGGTACTATTATATTATAATGATTATAATAGTCCAACTATATAATCAAATATAATCCAAATTAATTAACCTCAATTACATTGATTACTATAATCCAATTATAAAATCAACTGTAAACTGAAATTAATTAATTCAAATATATTGATTAATATAATCCAATTGTATATAATCAAGTATAACACAGTCCAACTGTTTATTAAAACAACAATTTAAATATTAGTCCAACTAACATTTAATCTAAGGATGAAATAATTTAAATGAGCGCGTATGGCGAGTAATTGAACGAGTATTGCAAATTCAATTCTTGCCTCCCACTATTTTTCGTCGAGCCTCTAACCCTCTGTCGAGTACTCGGGAAACCGTGTTTCCTAGTGGGCTAGGATCCCGTTAAATATCACACAATCTTGACTTTGGCCAACAAATTGTATGATAATTAACTAGGTAGATCTCTAAGATCAATTGGATCTCATCCAACTCCTAGATCCAGTAGGTGGACATCCAAGTCCCAAACATATATCTTATATATGCCTATACATCGAATGTATACCCTAACCTTTTTCCTCTGAATCAAACGGCCTTGGCTTTGGCACAACAAACCTAGTGATCCCAGTCAAGCGCGGACCCATTGACATGGAAGCTTCGTAATCAATGTCAATGGACAAGAAGTGGTCTTGACTTTGGCCAACAAACCACAACTTGGACACGACACCGATATGGAACAAAGCTTCGTGATTAAAACACATCTTCGACGGACAAGGGCTTGACTTTGGCCAACAACCCCTGCCAATCTCGGATCTTGAGTAAAAATCACTCAATGGAAGGAAAATAAACGCTTGATATTAACGAGGGTTTTTTCGCGTGCAAATTGGCTACCAATTTTATTATCTTTGTTAAGGTCTCATCATCATACACCTTTAAACATGCATTCTAAACACATAATAAAGCGCATATGTAAAATAATAATGATATGCGGATGGATATTTTACATTGATCCTAGATCAAATCTCTCCTTTTCTCTCTCCCGCTAGCACATGTATTTACTTCTACCCTTTACACTACACTTCTAAAGAAACCTCATTTACATTGAGGGGAATAGGTGAGAAGAGAATACAAAGAAATAGGAGATAAGGCTGGACACGCAGGTCCAATTAATAAATCAAATTTATTACAATTTCCAAAATCGCCCCCACCCGACTAATATCCATCCGATATACATTATTCAAACATCACAACCAAGTATTCATACAAGCATGTTATCAATCAATCAAATTAATTAATCTTGATAATTAGTGATCATCCAATGTTCAAACAAAGATTTGATTTTTTTCGAGTCAAACTCGTATTGCGAACACGTACTCAAAGTACGATTTCTACGAATTAAATTAAATTACATAATTAAATCCAATTTAATACGCATTTAATTCTAATTCATTATTTAATTCCAATTTAAATATTACATTTTATAAAATAAACCTTTACGACTTAAATTCTAAATTTAATCGTTACGGGTCTCAAAGCCCGATTAATATCCAATATTAATTTAATTAAAGTCCAATGGGCTTTTAATTAATTTCTTGAGGCGTGGACTTTTGGTCAACTCGGGTCAAACCCGCAACCAAAGTCCAATCCGTGAGTTACCCCATAAGCCCATAAATTAATTTAGGCCCATTAGGCCCAATTAAACGTTAAAGGTTCATTAGTCGCATTTGGGCCTTTTGGAAGCGGTTTTTGGCCTAATTGGATCCAACCAATTTTGGCCTAAACCAACTTTGTACAACAAAGTCCAATAAACCCAATAACAACTTAAAAAGCCCAAATCCAATTTTAAGCCCAATAATTTAATTTCAAAAATTCCAAATTTTCCAATTAAATTACCTAAAGTGTATAGCATTATTAATTACCCAAATCAAAGTTTCCAAAACACTAAATTTGTCCAATTAATCATGCTTATCATCAATTAATCATGTCCAACATAATTAAATCAAAATCAAACCCAATTTCATGCTTCAAGTGTCTCGGCCAAAGAGGGAAATTATGCCCAAATCAAATTCAATCCAATTGAACCCAATCAAACATAAATTCAACATCCCCAAATGATTTCTAAGTCATCCAATGAACAAAAAATCAAAAAACCAAGACAATAGGGCACTTTCCAAATTCGGCCATCACAAGCAAATTGGGGAAAAATTGTTCCAAACACTTTTCATCAAATTGATCTAATCAATCATCAATTAAACAACATTCAAGCATTCTAAATCATCCAATTTCATTAAACATGCTCAAAATCAAGTTTACCCAAATTTGTCATGCCCAAAATTTGGGGGAAAATGGATCCAACCAAATTTCATGAAATTGATTATGCACAACATCAATTCAACCTCATTCAAGCATACTATACTAAACAATTTAATCATTTGATGCTCAAATTGAGTTTACCCAAATTAAAGTTTTGGCCAACATTAAGCAAATTGGGGAAAATCAATCCAATTAATTTTTCATCAAATTGATTACATATAACTCTAATTAATTCATATACAAGCATTCTTAAACAAACAATTTGTCAAAATCATGCTTAAATCAAAAAGCCCCAAATTTAGCTCAAGAACCCTAATTCGTTTTATGCATTCAATAGCTCAAGATACCATTGAAGAGTTTCAATCAAGTCCCAAGGATCACAAACATGCATAAAAACGAGATAAAAAACACAAAGGAGTAAGGCGGAATACATACTCACATTGATGGGTTTTGATGAAATGAGAAGAACAAGTTGCGTTTTTGCCTCCTGTGAAGCTCGGCAATGGCTTCTGGAACTGCAGTGGAGTGCACGGTGGGGGTGTTGTTTTCTCCTTGTTCATTCGGCCATGGATGTCACCATTGAAGCTCCAAGCTTCAAGCTTTTCCATGCTCACAAATTCGTTTCCCTATCACCATAACATAACCCATATGTGTGCTAGCACTACTCTTCTTCATTTGCTTCTCAAAATTTCGGTCAAAACGAGAAACTTTTTGTCAAGAAATCGGCTTGAAGCCGTGAGAAGAGGAAGAAGAAAAGAGAGGGAGATGAGAGATCGTGAATGAGGAGAGAGAGATGACCGAATCTAGTAAAGGAGGGAAAAGAAAAAATTAATATATATTATTCATTTATTTTCCAAAAATAAATAAAACATATATACCAAACCTTTTCATATTCCAAAAAGTCAAAAAAAACAAAAAGCAAATAATGCTTTTCACCTTTTACCCATCACTTCTACTTTTACATCAAGTCACTTTATTAAAGTGACAACTTGTCATGTCACATCACTCAAAGTGACAAGTGATTTGACAATTGATGCGACCAGTGATTTGACGCTTGATGTGACTTGCGTGCCGCGCTCGAATTCGAAATGCGAATGCGCTCGCAATCAATCTCGGGTTCGGGTTCGCTAATTCCAAATTAACGAATTTTCCGTCGCGTCGTAATTAAATGATTACGCCTAGCGAATTCACTATTCACGTCGCTAACGAATTAATTCTAAATTAATTCGTTCGCCCGAATTAAAATCTAATTTTAATTCCGCGTCGAAATCCAATTTCTTATAATATATCGAATATATTATTTTATCGATTAATTCCAAATTAATCGTTCTCTCTCTTTAATTAATATATTTTATGAGTTTCAAGATTACTTGAAAGAAAATGGTATTCTTTCACAGTGGACTCCTCCTGGAACACCGCAATTAAACGGTTGTCTGAACGGAGAAACCGTACCTTGTTAGACATGGTAAGGTCCATGATGAGTCGCACTGAGCTACCTATATCCTTCTGGGGATACGCATTAAACAGTGCAGTACTTATTTTGAATAAGGTTCCGTCAAAGTCTGTTGAACAGACTCCATATGAGATATGGACAGGGAGGAAACCAGGTTTCTCTTTCCTGAAGATTTGGGGATGCTGGGCATATGTTAAACGTTTGGAAGGTACCAAACTAGAACCCAAATCAGATAAAGCCTTTTCGTGGGATATCCTAAGGAAACCAAAGGATATTACTTTTATCACCCACAAGAGAACAAAGTATTTGTTGCTCTACATGCATTTTTCCTTGAGAAGGAATTCCTAGATGCAGTGGTAAGTGGGAGGAAAGTGGAGCTCGATGGAAATCGTAGTGATACTGTTCCTGGCAATGAATCAACGACGGAACATAAACAGACCATCCAGGATGAGTCTGTACCACAATCTTCATATACATAAAGATCGCGTAGGTCGGAGAGAGTCAGGACGGTACCTGAGAGGTATGGGTTCCTGATCTAGCCTCATGTAGATATTAATCTTATTGAGGATAATGAACCGACTACGTATGAGGAAGCAATACAGAATATTGATTCCGCTTTATGGCAAGATGCCATGAAGTCCGAGATGGATTCCATGTACGCCAACCAAGTTTGGACACTGGTTGATGCACCAGAAGGCGTAATACCTATGGATGCAGATGGATCTTCAAGAAGAAGACCGACATGGATGGCAACGTTCAAACGTACAAAGCTAGGCTTGTAGCAAAGGGGTATCGTCAACAATATGGTATTGATTATGATGAAACTTTCTCACCCGTTGCCATGATTAAATCCATTCGGATAATGCTTGCAATAGCTGCATATTTCGATTACGAGATATGGCAGATGGACGTTAAAACCGCTTCCTTAACGGAAACCTTTTGGAGGATGTTTATATGCAACAACCTGACGGTTTTATCGTACCTAGACTTGCAAACAAGGTTTGTAAGTTAAATCGATCCATTTATGGATTGAAGCAAGCATCACGGTCATGGAATCAGCGTTTTGATGAGATCATAAAAGAATATGATTTCGTACAAAACGATGATGACCCTTGTGTATACAAGAAGGTTAGTGGGAGAGCACTGACTTTTATTATCTTTATGTCGACGACGTATTGCTTATAGGCAATGACATTCCCATGCTAACGTCGGTGAAAGCTTGGCTTTCATTAAAATTCTCCATGAAAGATCTGGGAGAAGCAGCCTTTATTCTGGGAATAAAGATCTACCGGGATAGATCTAGAAAGCTGCTTGGACTCTCCAGAGTACATATATTGACAAAGTGTTGAAGCGATTCAACATGGATCAATCCAAGAAGGGATTGATGCCAATGTCGCGTGGTATCCTTCTGTCTAAAGACATGTGTCCTAAGACTAAAGAAGAGAGAGATAACATGAGTCGGATACCGTTCACCTCGGCAGTCGGATCGATCATGTATGCCATGATATGTACGCGACCTGATGTGTCATATGCTTTGAGCATGTGCAGTCGCTATCAGGCCGATCCAGGTGAAAGTCACTGGATGGCAGTTAAGAATATCCTTAAGTATCTTAGACGAACTAAGGATGCTTTCTTAATTTATGGAGGTGGAGAACTTGAGGTGTCTGGGTACACCGATGCAAGTTTCCAAACCGACAAGGACGACTTCAAGTCGCAATCGGGGTACATTTTTTGTCTGAATAACGGAGCAGTGAGCTGGAAATCTTCCAAGCAAGATACTGTTGCCGATTCAACAACAGAAGCGGAGTATATTGCTGCGTCAGAAGCAGCAAAGGAGGCAGTTTGGATCCGAAAATTCCTAATCGGATTAGGAGTAGTTCTGATAGCAGCTGAGCCCGTGCCATTGTATTGTGACAATAACGGGGCTATAGCACAAGCTAAGGAACCAAGGTCTCATCAACGATCCAAGCATGTTCTTCGGCGTTACCATCTGATTCGGGAGATTATACATCGTGGCGATGTAAAAGTCGAGAAGGTCGCATCGGATGACAACATTGCAGATCCGCTGACGAAGGCTGTTCTTCAGGATGTGTTTGAACGACATATACATAGTTCAGGTATTAGATGCTTGAGTGACTGGCTATAGGCCAAGTGGGAGATTGTTAGACATTATGACCCATAGCGTCACTGTTTTGTAAATGATATTGTATTATTGTACAAAATCAACTATGTGATAATGAAATTGCCTTTTGCCGTTTTGTAAAATTATTTACTTTAATATATTAATGGCAAAAGTCCATATGATTAGTTCTGTATTGAGATGATATGAGACATTATCAATATAAAAGGTTTAATCATTAAATATCCCTAGTCGAAGTATTATCGAGATCGGACATCGATAATGCGGAATAGACTAGTATTGCACTTGTGCGAGTTGTGATGGCACAATGACATAGTTCTCATATATTTAAGTATTGGATACTTATGCAAGTGCGATAGGAGGTTGTGTTTTGCCGATGGTACGGAAAACAGCTTCGTTCTGGACAGACCCCGCGGAATCCCATTGGTAGTATGTCTGCGTGTCTATGGGAGGCCGCATCAGGGTAGGTGTATATGGTCTTAACCTGAGACTTGCATCGCTAGTACTTGCGACAATCGGTAAACTTTGGTTTTGGTGGTTCGGGGCTTTTACCGGTTCTGTGTACGCCTCTTCTGGGTTTATCGAGAATCGTAGTGTACTGGATGTGATGTCAAGATGGAAGTATCACTTCAGACATATGGAGATGATGATCACGCAGGATACAGAACTAGTACTCTATGAAAGGTTGCAACCGTCGGGACAATATGACCAGGTCAGGATTTTCCAATTTAAAGAGACTAGTTGTTTGATATCCGATATATGTTTCGTACGGGGCAGACATATTTCCAGCCCCAGGCCTAACATGTGATCGTCCGATACTGGATCGATGTACGCGATACTATGGTATACTATGCTTGATAAAGATCTAATATTCCAATAAGAATATTTCTGGAGAATTGGGTAGGCATGGCGCTTTGCTAGAAGCCACCTTGTCTTGTAAATCGGTAAAAACGTAGTACGAGGTACGTACGTGTTTGGATTATCCAACGACCGTATTTACTGCCAACATATCCAGAGATCTCTTGGGTCGCTTCTTGAAGATTCACCTATGATGTTTGATTCGAACTTTATTAATCTTGGATTAATTACGGAGAAACTTTATCTTGGATAAAATGCCTTATTAGGAGAGAGAGAACGATTAATTTGGAATTAATCGATAAAATAATATATTCGATATATTATTAAACGAAATTAGATTTCAACGCGGAATTAAAATCGGATTTTAATTCGGGCAAACGAATTAATTTAGAATTAATTCGTTAGCGATGTGAATAGTAATTTCACTAGGCGTAATTATTTAATTCACGTCGCGATGGAAATTCGTTAATTCGGAATTAGCGAAACCGAGCCCGAAAATGTTTGCGGACACATTCGTATTTTGAAACGAGTGGGACCCGCAAATCACATCGCGTAGTCTCATCACTTGACACGACTAGTTGAAGGATGTATCTAGTCACCTTTATGGGTTGATACATTGTCACTATTCTCAATGTAAGTTGATGAGGCCATTTAATGGCTTTTGGGAGGGAAAACCTTTTTCACGGTTTTTTGAAGGGTTTTTTACCAAATATTTTGGTAATTGTTATTCTTATCATCATTCACGTTTTTTAGAAAACAAGAAAAGATAAAAAGGAATACAAAAAACCTCTCTCCCTCTCATTCTTCTTGCTCACGCCGTGAGCTTCATCAAGGCAGAAAATTGTTTTCATCTTCTCCATTTTTGCTAGCACAATGAGGGATCAAAGGAGGTGATAGGGAAACAACCTTGGAGCTTGGAATATTAGAAGCTTCTCTCACTCTTGCTCTTGGCCGAAAGTTTCAACCTTGAAGACTCAAGGATTCTCTTCATCATTTTCGTCACAAGCTTTGTAAGTATGATTCCACCATGCTTCAAGCTTTGCATGTATAAAATGTGTATTTCTTTGGCTTATACTTTCTTTGGGACTAATTATAGAAACATACACTTTCGTAATAGGTGTTTAATTTACGTTTATGTTTAGGTTGTAATTTATTTTTCGTGTTTGATGATTTAACATGTTCGTGAGATTATTGTGTGATATTGTATGTTTGCCGTTATGATGATTTATTTTATACATGCGAACTTAGGAGTAGATTATCCTTGGAAATATATGTTGCTTAGGCTTAGTTAGATTATTGCACAAATCCTTTCATTACAAGTGGGATAAGTAAGGGACCATTCCGAACCCAACGGTTTGAGGTCTTCCCTTGCGAGGGGTGAGTGCGGCCTTAAATCATTTTCCCGGTTCACACCGGGTGACGACTCCATGTTATTTCTCCGGTTTAGTTCCCGCGTGGGCTACTTCGTACTCCCAACTAGGCCGCGAGCCTAGAATAGTGTCGCCGATTTCTGTGTCCTACAGTCTGGCGACTCCACTGGAGATAGAGAATCGGCCCCGAAATAATGTCTTGTAATGTTTGTGATTTGTGCTTTAGTTAACTGTGTCTATCGTGGGTTAAAGGGGTTTAATCAAAGGCATTATTAGAACTAAGTAATGGTTTGGTGTCTTTCTTCATTCACTACCTTTTTATAAGGAAAAGCTGCGAAGGCACCAAGATAATCATGTACTCGTAGCCTACTGTGATGGACTAATTTGGAGGACTCGTTGTTTATTCCTGTCACCAAGCGATAAGAGCCTAAGATGCTTGGGTTTTTAAGAGAGTTCGCTCCACCCTCCCTCTGGGGAATCTACAACGGGAAATCTATTTGACAGTCAGTCACACACCATAACTCATTGGCACGTACTGTAAGGTATAAAAAAGGTGCGCTCACTTGGTCGCTCGTACCCTTGAGTGGGGAGACCTAGTTGTGGGCAATCCTTTGCCAGCGAGAGTCTTTGTCTACACTCCCGCAAACCCACATGTAGACCAGAGTTATATGACCTATAGCAACTATTTCCTTGTGCTTGTGGACAATCCTCATTTGGATGCAGTTGGACTTCTTGTCAGAAATGCGAACTTGTTGGGCCATTTAAACTGGGACGAGTTCGTATCCTATGACAATTGGACCAACAGCTTCTGAAATGTCGATGGGCCGCTCTGTAGAAATTATTGCTTTATGCTTGAATTCTTATGGACCATCCTCATTTGGATGCAGTTGGACCTCTTGTCAGAAATGCGAACTTGTTGGGCCATTTAAACTCGGACAAGTTCGTATCCTATGATAATTAGGCCAAAAGCTTCTGAAATGTCGATGGGCCGCTCTTTAGAAATTATTGTTTTATGCTTGAATGCTTGTAG
This sequence comes from Zanthoxylum bungeanum, assembly GCA_019454045.1. Classification (NCBI taxonomy): domain Eukaryota; kingdom Viridiplantae; phylum Streptophyta; class Magnoliopsida; order Sapindales; family Rutaceae; genus Zanthoxylum; species Zanthoxylum bungeanum. Next base: position 18,869 of record SKCR01021104.1, read on the forward strand.
ACCATCCTCATTTGGATGCAGTTGGACCTCTTGTCAGAAATGCGAACTTGTTGGGCCATTTAAACTGGGACGAGTTCGTATCCTATGACAATTGGGCCAAAAGCTTCTGAAATGCCGATGGGCCATCCTGTGTTTGGGCCCCTTATCATTTGAAGTTGTTTAACCATGTTATCGCAAAGATGTAAGCCTGTTGGGCCTTTTCAACTGGGACAAGTTTTCACTTTGCAATAATGCGATTGAAACTTTAAAATGGCAAGGGGCCGATTTATATGTTCCATGCATCCTACGTATCTCATGCATCTCATGCATACAACCATCATTTTAACTCTCTTGTGTCTTAAGAGCCATCATAGATATCCGTTGGGTTAGGGAAAATGGAAGACTTGTTAAAAGGCCAATAGAAAACATGAGCGAATCAGACAATGAGGTATCCCGTATGGATCAGTTGGAGACCAATCTCACGAAGGTTACTGAACAGTTACAAGCCTTGACTGCTACTATGGCTAATATGGTTGTGCCCCGTGCTGAGGGAAGCTCTGAGAATGAGAGGCATGAAGACCCTCCGACTAGACTGAATGATGATATCCCGGTTTTGATGATGATATGGCTGAATATGCTGCGGGGAAAATGGCAGGGTCTCGAACTGAACTGCAGAAACTTCGAGATCAGGTAGAGTCGGTTACCCGTAAGATGAAGGGCAAGCATGAAGACCTGTTGGATTATGAGGCAATGACATTTGAGGAACAATTGCCAGTTCAGTTTAAAATGCCGGATATAGCCAAGTTTAATGGTAACGGGGACCCAAGAGTCCATCTCCAACAGTATGTTTCAGTGATGAGTCCAGTAGGCCTGTCGCAGTGTCAAGTTCAGAAAATGTTCGGGATGTCGATTGAAGGGGCATTTGTAGTGTGGTATCATGGCCCTGAGAGAAAGGTCAAAGATGATTGGAGGGTATTAGCAGACGCTTTTCTAAAACAGTATGTCACAGATTTAGAGATCGATTTGTCGCTTTGTGACTTGGAGAATACCAAGTAGAAGCCAGAGGAAAGTTTCAAAGAGTATATAGATCGCTGGAGGAGCCAGCTTCTGAAAATACAGACTCGTCCTTCGGAGAAGGACCAGATCAAAATGATCATCAAGGGAACAAGCCCTCTATTTATGGCAAGCTGAGGAGGATGACCTCCATGATTGCTGATTTTCAACAGTTAACGGAAACTGTCATGGACATTGAAGAGGAAGAAGCTGAGAACAAAAAGTTTTATGGCCAGAATAGAAGGACTTTTGGGGGGCCTTCTGAGACCAAGCCTGCTACTGCTGAGGTCGCTACCGTCAGAAACATGCGGTTCTCCGACCTTGGTAGACCTTTGTCAAAGGTGTTTGAAAAGCTGAAGATGCAAGGACTTCTAAAACCTTTGGAACCTAGGCCATTTCCGAACCATGTGCCACCGTACCTAAACCTAAATCTGTACTGTTACTTCCATCAAGAAAAAGGCCATGACACCGACAACTGCACCCGCCTTAGGCATGAGATCCAAAACCTTATTGACTCTCATAAAATACCCGATCCGGAAAAAGAACAACCCAACACCCATATGAACCTTCTACCTAACTACAACTCTGTTCCACCACCCACCTACATGATCAACTCCGGCCTACCCAAAAGCTTTGTCCTCCAAACCCTCAACCACCCAGTTTCTTTCATGGGGATAGGGAACGACAACAGTAGAGAATCATAGGCCGAGGAAGAAGGCAATGCTGCGAATGATGAAGCTGTTCCTTTTTATTTGATCTTGCATTTTCAAAGACATTGACTTTATCTACTTGTTCGAACCTTTTCTTAATGATAATAAAGACATTCATTTAGCTTACTTGCCTAAGGCTCTTCTTTTCAACCTGCAACATGAGTATATTTGGAAAAAGAATTCAACCCTGGTACTATGATACTCAGCGATATTTAGAACACAGGGAATTCCTGAAAGAAGCAAGCACAAAAGACAAGGTAGTCATTCAGAAATTGGGAACTGGAGCAGTGAGAATGTCAAATTTGGAATGGAATGAGTTCACCGAGCCAATCAACATGGATAGATTGAAGCAGTATTTCGCGTGAGGAAGAAAAGGTCGAGCGATCACCAAGGGAAATGGCGGAAGACCTAACCCAACGGGATAGAAAATTCATTCATGCATACATGCATACACGTAACATAGTTGCATTCTTTTTATATTTTTTCTGTTTTGTAATAATAAGTTTCAAAGAAGAAAAAGAGAAAGCGGTAAAAGCAAGCCAACCAGAAGCAGTAACAGTACAATGTCATCAGTTTCAGGAATGAATCATTGGGTAGAGGCCCACATCAGCATCAGTTTTGGGGCGAGGCCCACATTAGCATCAGTCTGGGGTGAGGCCTACATCAGTATCAGTTTGGGGGTGACTCTCAGGGTTGAGGCCCACATCGGCACCAGTATCAGTTTTGGGATGAGTCCCAGGGTTGAGGCCCACATCAGCATCATCATCAGTTTTGAGGATGAGTCCCAAGGTCAAGGCCCACATCACCAGCAGTTTTGGAATGTCACATCACATGATCTACTTTGACCTAGTGCAAGAAGCGAAGAACAGAAAGCTAAGCCAAGAATGGGGGCGACCAATCGACCACCTCGCGAATCAGGGACATAACGAGATATTGAGTCACGGAATCATAGAAGACTGAGCAATCACCAAATAGAATTGACAGAAATAAATTATAAGTAGGCCCAGGGGGTGACCAAAAAGTTACAGACGAAGGACACCAAAGAGCACAAGGAAGACCTAACCCATCGTAATGGGAAACACAACCATGCATACATACATACACGTCACATGCATGTAATTTTTGTCTTATTGTTGTTTACAAGTTTTGAAGAAAATGAAAAGGCAGCAAAGACAAACAGTTTCGGGAACAAAGGCCACAGTCAACAAAGTTCGTGAATAAAGCCCACATTCAGCAAATTTGGGAACAAAGCCCACTCACAATCAATAGATCAGGAATAAAGCCCACATTCAGCAAATTCGATAACAAAGCCCATATTCAGTACAACCAGTGAACAAAGCCCACTCACAATCAACAGATCAGGAATAAAGCCCACATTCAGCAAGTTCGGGAACAAAGCCCATAGTCAACACAGTTCGAGAATAACGCCTGCATTCAGCAAGCTCGGGAACAAAGCCCATATTCAGTATAGCTAGGAACAAAGCCCACTCACAATCAACAGATCAGGGGAATAAAGCCCTATCTCAACACAGTTCAGGAACAAAGCCAGGGGAATAAAGCCCTATCTTAACACAGTTCGGGAATAAAACCCAGGGGAATAAAACCCTATCTCAACACAGTTTACGAACAAAGCCCAGGGGAATAAAGCCCTATCTTTACACAGTTCGGGAACAAAGCCTAGAGGAATAGAGCCCATTTTCAACATAATTCAGGAACAAAGCCTAGAGGAATAAAGCCCACTTTCAAAACAGCTCGGGAATAAAGCCCATGGGAATAAAGCCCTCTCTCAACGTAGTTCGGGAACAAAGCCCATATTCAATATAATTTGGGAACAAAGACCAAAGGTCAAAGCATCTCAGGATAACAAGTAAGTTAAGCAACAGCTGGCGAGCCAGGTAAGTAAAAAATACATTGCACAACTTTGATTGGATTGTCATTGCCATACACTGCACAAGTCCCATCAAAGTGGGTGCGACTGTAAGCACTGCATTTTGCATGTAAGTCCTTATGATGAGTCTTATTTGGAGACACTACCTTTTAAGTCACGGAAGTTGCGGGAAACGAATGTCGGAAGGGAAAATTCAGAATAAGTATGTCATCAGATTCAATTCACATGTTCACTACTTTCAATCGTGCTGTGTTCGTGAACACGTTCGAACATCAAGCAGATTATGGGCGTTCGTGTAGCGTTCCAATCGGCGTTCGAACGGTGTCGATACTTCTGGTTTTTTTGCTAGCCTCACGACCCAAGCCCAATTAGCCTACCAAAACCCACCCAAATAATTAAAATATTTAAAACACATGTCACAAATTAAAATAATATCCTCCTTAAATTAAATAATTCACAAACCTAAATGAAACAAATCAAATATATGATCTTCCTAATTAAGCCAAATCATGTCCCCAATTAACTAGATATTTTCCTTGTGAGACACTAATTAGGAGATGCCACTCATGATTACATTGATTCCTTTCTTATTCAAACAAAGAAAACCATAGCATTTGCCTATAAAAGAAACACAAATCCAACCTTTCACAGCCTAGCACATACATAAAAATCACAGAAAATTCTGCAAAGCGGATTCATGTAAAAAAACTCCTAGCTCACACGCCCAAGACAACAAGAACAACCAAACAAATAATCCTATTCTCCTCCTCTCTCTAGCAACCGAATACTCACACATCAAAACCCCCTTTATTGCCGCACAACCAGACCGAAAACACTCCCCTTTACATCACTGAAACAGTTCATAAACTACACCATAACATCACCGAAAATCACCCCTAAAACTGGACTATAATCATTGAAAAACACACTCAAACAGCAGCCCAAAAACACGCCAAAACAGTCCCTTAATAGGGTGAAAACAGTGACCAGAAAATACAATAAAAACAGCAGTGAAACGGAGCAAAAACAGTAGCCCGAACAACGAAACAACAAAGGAAGCAGTGGACCAGTGAACCAGAGGAGTTACGGAGCATCAACCCTTCTGACGGCCGTGTAACGTTCTTTCAAGAGACAACCTAAGAGGTTAGACTTGATGGAACTTTTCTTATTTATTTTCATTCATCTTATAATTGTTTTATTTATTTTCTTCGCATGAGAGTCACATGTGAATGCATGTTGTGGCCTTTGAATGGATGGGAAAATGTGTCGTCTCTTTGGGAAACAACTCACGTACCACTTGAGCAAATGACACACATTTCACTTTGCTTTTGTATCTTGTTCTTTTATTACTCGCATTTTTATTATTCCGCCATTTACTTTACGTACGTTGTGTGTTTATGTGTTGATGATGTAATGCACATGGGCTAACTAGGGTTGATTAAAGGTCATCTATTCGAGGGAAAATGCCTAAAGGCTACCTTTACCACGATGTTTTGCCACGCCGGATGAAGTATGTTTGATTGAATGTGAGATATATTTAATCGGACATACGGAGTTTCACATCATTGTTTTATTCATTTTCATGCATAGTAATATAATGCGTATGGGCTAACAAGGGTGGATTAAAGGTTCTCTATTCGAGGGAAAACGCCTAAAGGCTACCTTTACCACGATGTTTTGCCGCGCCTTTTGTTATGTCATTGACCTTTTGCATATCATTGCTCTATTTACGCATGTATTGCATTCTAGTGCGCATGGGCTAACTAGGGTGGATTAAAGGTCCTCTATCCGAGGTAAAATGCCTAAAGGCTGCCTTTACCACGATGTTTTGCCTCGCCAGACGAGATACACCCGATTGAATGGGAATGAGTTCAATCGGTCAAACGGGGTCCTACATTGTGCATTTACTCATCTAGGTATGTGTTTGCGTCGTCTATCATGCATCAGGTCTTGTCCCGTTCGAACGCGTTCTCAAACGCTATACAAACGCGAACCTTCTGTTTCCTGTTTGAACGTGTTACGAACGCTACTCGAACGCGCATGCATTTTGTTTCATCGGGTCTTGTCCCGTTCGAACGCGTTCTCAAATGCTATACGAACGGGAACATTCTGTTTCCCGTTCGAACGCGTTTACGAACGCTACTCGAACGCGCATGTATTTTGTTCACCAGGTCTTATCCCGTTCGAACGCGTTCTCAAACGCTATACGAACACGAACCTTCTGTTTACCATTTGAACGCGTTTATGAATGCTACACGAACGCACATACACTGAACCGATTCCTTTTCATCACATTTCATGCATAATTGCTTCTTGGGTGATTTCTCTTACATTATGTAATTAATCATATCATTCCATTATTGACACTTTCGCTGTTATCATCCATTTGTATTCCCGTATTTATCTATTTGATGTGTTCGCAAGATTGTGTTCAAGCATGATTAGGTCGTCAGTATGTTACTTGTTTCTTAAAGCATGATTAGGTCGTTAGGATGTTACTTTTTTCTCAAGCATGATTTAGCCATTAGTACGTTATTCCTCTATGCATGATTTTGTTATCTTCTTTCGCAATAGGTGTTTAATTTACGTTTATGTTTATAAACAACAAAAATCTCTTATAGTGTAAACAAGTTAAGTCAGTTCTTAGAGGAACCGAAAGAAATGCACTGGCAGAGGTGCCAATGAATCTAACATACATGAAAGAGACACCAGACTATGGCATGTACTGCACGAAAAGAAGAGATATAAGAATTGATGTGTTTGCTGATGTAGATTGGGCAGCTGATAGAGATGGCAGAAAGTCTACTAGTGGATATTGCATATTTTTAGCTGGGAATCTAATATCTTGGTGTGCAAAAAAAAAAAAAACAAAACAAAAAACAGAATGTGGTTTCAAGGTCAAGCACAGAGGCTGAATATCGGGCACTATCACACACAGCTCTAGAGGTGACTTAGATCACATCAATGCTGAGTGAACTAAAGATCCAACTAGTTGATATACCATTAGTTTGGTGTGATAATCTCAGTGTAATAGCGATGACAGGAAATCCAGGACAACATGGGAGAACAAGTCATATAGAAATTGATCCGCACTTCATTAGAAACAAAGTAAATGATGGAGAGTCGAAGATCAAATACATTCCTAGCAAAAGGCAAGTAGCTGACATCATGACAAAAGGTCTCTCTAATGAGAAATTTGAATTTAATAGAAACAAGCTCAGCGTGTGGAAAGGCAGCTGCGCTTGAGAGGGACTGCTGTTCAAGGTGTTTGTCCAAGTGTATGTATGTTTTTGCAGATTATAATGACAGGACAAGATGAAGTAGAAATATGATAGTTTCAAAATGATTAATTTGAAATCATTATTCTCTTTTTTTAATTTTTTTTTTTTAAAATTTCACTTGAGCTAAGTAGGAAAATTTCTATCATAATTTTAAAAAACCCCATTATTTAAAGAGACATAAATTCAAAGAAAAAAGTCTTTATAATCCATTACTCAACTTGTTGATCTTTTTAACAAAAAGAACGAATCTTCCGAATTTGAGCTTCAACTTCTCTTCAAAACGTGCTTTATTTATTTTCGTGTTACGAAATAAATTATCATTAATAAGTTAATTAGCATCAATTAGCTAATTAATACAGCAATGTACATTTGCATAAATATAGCTTAAAAAATAACTTCTTAAATCTTACAAATCACTATTTAAAATGGAATTGTATAAACCAATGATCAAAAGGAAACTTCAAATTAACAAAAATAAATTTAGTTATAACAAAGTTTAACTAAGAATAGAAGCAAGTGTGTATAAATTCGTAATTAATCTTTTAGGATTTTATAATTAATCTCAATTGAAATGATGATGCAAAAGAGTATTTTGGTAATAACGGTGGTAGTAGTACTCAGCTATGTCGCTTATGCCACTCCAGGCATCGCCACATTCTATACAACATATACACCGTCTGCATGCTTCGGTAATAAGGGCGAAGGTTTAATGATAGCAGCGGCAGGTGATGCAATTTGGAATAACGGCGCCGCTTGTGGTAAGTGGTTCAGTGTTAGATGCACAGGGCCCAGAAATGCAGTGCCACATCCATGCACAGGTAAAAGAGTAACGGTGAAGATTGTTGATCACTGTCCAAACTGCCCATCAACTCTTGATCTTTCTAAAGAAGCCTTCACTAAGATCGCTAATCCGGTGGCAGGAATTATCAACATTGATTACAACCCGGTTTAAGATGTTGTTGTGTCAAGTGATATAGTTGAGAGAGCAAAATAATTAGTGATCGATATTAATTGATTTCCTAATATGTCTTTATATGGCAGTGTAAAGCGCACAGCGCATGTTATTGAAAAATATCAAAAATAAAATTTTTTATATCTATATATATCTAATTTCAAAATCTTTGTTCAGCTCCTCATTCATCCTCAATCATCCATCATTTACTCATTGATTCTAAAATATTTTAAACTCTCCCCTTATTTGGTGGAGATTCCATGTATTTAATTATTTCTGAATTATTCTATGTATTTAATGACTTGTGAATTATTTCATTGATGTCTAGAAAACCAAAAAAACAAAAAACAAAAAACGAAGGGTATCTAATTTCAAACCCTTTCTTCAGCTCCTCATTCACCCTAAGCCATCGATCCTTCTTCTCATTGATTCTAATTGGTTGGGAACTCTTCCCTTATTTGGTGGAGATTCCATGTATATAACTTGTTGATGGTGGTTTTTCACCTCCAGAAAGTTAAAATCCCGAGGAAGGGTAAGTTGGGGAATGCGCTTGATCAAGAGAATGAAGAGGGCCCAGAGGTCGCCGTCAGATAAGGGACCTGAGCCCATTGTACCACAGTCTTACCGAAAGCAATATCGGCTGATGAAGTGCAGTTGGGATACCGACCTGGTCTGAAGAAGTATTAGATTTGGAATCACTTAAGCTCTAGTGGAGGCCGACCTGAGATGGTCCTAGAACTTGTCGACCCGACCGTGTTAAGGAAGTTGGAAATGATGACCAAGCGTGATTCACCTCAACACGCCGACCCGAGGAGCATAGCTCATACCATAATGTATCCAGCAATTAAAAGCACATGACGCATGCCCTACATGAAAGTTTGGGCCTCCATAAGGCTGATGTGATAGGAGTAAGTCAGCGACCTCCCTTGGGAAGAGACTCTGACAGGTGGAACAGTGCTAGGTTGTCGGGTTGCAGACTTTCACGTTGACAGAACGTGTAACAGTGGGCAAATGGTTGGAATGATGGCCTTCAGCTGACAGAGGGTGGTTGAGTCAGAAATCAATGCTACTGTTTGCAGAGTGGTTAGGGAAAAAAAGCATGGGCAACAATATCAGAATGACGTGGGCTGACTTCGTGGGTTGGCAAAACAGCAGATTCAGAAATCTATATAAAGGAATCGAAGACTCAATTCGAAGAGTTAGTTTTTTTGTTAGTAATCTTGATTTTTTTTTCACTTGTAAAGAGAGATGCAAAAATTTAGTGATAGAGAGAGAGCTAGTTGGTTTTGACCCGAACAAGTAATGCAATCCCCCCTATTTACTCCTGTGGAAGTAGCCTGGAGCCATTCTCCGCCGAACCATGTTAATCTTTTATTCTTATGTAATTTTTCGTTTGCTTGCTAAGTTTGCTTTTGTTCCTAACTAGCAAAACAAACTCACTAACTGGGGGAGGTTTTTTCGAAGGGTTGAATTCCCATATCACCCTTGGAACAAAAAAAAACCGTCAACAGTTGGTATCGTCTGTGGGGAACCATAAAAAAATAGCAGACACATTTGGATAATGGCAGAAGATGGAAGCCACAAGGCTTCGAAGATTTCAACAATAGGATGGATAAAGAAGATGCTCGAAAATAGAGTGAGACAACTCAAGCCTTCATAAAGGCTATGATGGAAAAGATTGAGAAATTGGAAAATAAAGCAGAAGAGAAGGGGCAAGCGGGTCCTGACAGAAGGAAATATGAGATAGCGAGTGGGAAGAGAGTAGCCGAAGCTGACGAAGATCGAGAAGTTGAGAGGAGAAATGTTCAAGGGTAACGCCAACCTTAGGTTCCATATCGAGAAGTTCATTCTGCTCATGGAAATCCAAGGCGCGATCGGAGAAGCAGTCTGGAAGGTATTCCATCTAACCTTGGCGGGGTCGGCCAACTTTTGGTTCAAAAATCTAACTCCACTGCGATGATTTTTCACAGCTAAGGAAATCCTTCGTGCGCCGTTTTAAAGAAGCATGCACACCAAAGCAAACGGTCAGATCATTGAGGATGATGAAGCACAGCTTGGTACTGGAGGTTAGGGCGTATGAGTCCCTGGATGCACTTGAGAGTTTCAAATGAGCTATAAGGGTCAGGAAATTATGGTCTCACCTAAGAATCCAGAAGGTACCGGACTATGTCGCGGCCCTAGGGCAGACAATGAAATTTTTTTTACTGGAAGATGAGGAGAAGATAGCCCGATGAGGGGCCGCTCGGGAACCAAAAATGCCAAGGCAAGAGAATCAATGTGATGTCAGTGGAGTCGGAGAGGAACAGTCTCAAGACAAAGGGAATTTAGGCCAATAACTCAAGGTAATCCAACGTCCGGGAGGAGGCACCCGATCAAGGTCGCTCATGTTACTGAAGAAACGACGTACACCGCCTTAAAGAGACCATTGGCACAAATTGCTCGAGAGATTCAGGATAAGGGCCTAGTGATAAAGCCCGACCCAAAGAGTTTACTGGTTGAGAAGAGAAATCACAAAGTCTATTGCACACATCACATTGTGAGAGGGCATGCCACAGAGAGATGCAGGAACCTGCAGAAACAGGTGAAGGACCTGGTAAGGAATGGTTACTTGAATGAGTGTATCGACCACGAGGCTATAAGGATCTGGTAGCGAATGGAGCAATGACCAATGTTCATAATAGCTGGGGAAAGACGTTGGCCATGTTGGATAATTATGACCCATAACATCACTATTTGTACAGAACATGGTGTTGTTGTACAAATTAACTATGTAACAAAGGAAATTGCTCTTTTATCATTTGTAATTGGATTACCTGGATATACAATGATAAAAGTCCTTATGATTAGTTCCAGATTAATAAGATATGAGACAGTATTAATCCAAAAAGGTTTAATCATTAAATATTCATAGTCATAGTATTATCGAGACTGGACATCGATAATGCAGAATATACTAGTATTACACTTGTTCGTGTTATGGAAGCGTAACGACATAGTTCTCATATATTTGGGTATTGGATACTCATGCAAGTGTAATAGGAGGTTCTGTTTACCGATGGTACGGAAACATCTTCACTCTTAATAGACCCCTCGGAATCCCATTGGTAGATGGGAATCCGAATCAGGGTAGGTGTATTCGGTCTTAACCTGAGACTTGCATCGCTAATACTTGCGACAATCAATATACTTTGGTTTTGGTCGTCCGGGGTTTTAACAGGTTCTGTGTACGCCTCTTCTGGGTATACTAAGAATCGTAGTGTATGGGTGTGATGTCAAGATGGAAGTATCACTTCAGTCATATGGAGATGATGATCACGCATGGATACAGAACTGGTACTCTATGTGCTATAGCCATCGGGGAAGTATGACTAGGTCATGACTTTCCGATCATAAAGAGACTAGTTGCTAGTGATTCGACATATGCTTCTTCGGGGCAGGCAAAACTCCAGCCTCAGGCCTAGCATTTGACATCTGATATTGGAACGTAATGCGCAATACTATGTATACTACGCCTGACAAAGATCTTCAATTACGTAGAAGAATATTTATGGAGAATTGGGTAGGCACGATGTTTTGCTAGAAGCCAACCATATCTTGTAAATCGGTAAGAACGTGCTACCGGGTATGCACATGTTCGGATAGTCCGATAACCGTATTTACTACCAGCATATCCAGAGATCTCTTGGGTCGTATCCCAAAGATTCACCAATGATGTTTGACTCAAACAATATTATTATGAGATTAATTATGAGAGAGAAAATTAATCTGGGATTAATTATCAAGAGAGAAAATTTATCTGGGATTAATTATCAAGAGAGAGAAAATTAATCCGGGATTAATTACGGCAAGAATTAATCTGGATTAATTATCGGAGAAAGAATTAATCTGGGATTAATTGCGTCGAGAATTTATCAGGGATTAAATTCGTCGAGAGGAGAGAACGCGATTAATTTGGAATTCATCGGCAAAATAAATTTAATGGTGAAATTGGATTTTACTATTTAATTTATCTAATTGGACAAATATATTATATTAGATATATTAATTGAAATTAGATTTCAATGCAGAATTAAAATTGGATTTTAATTCGTGCGAACGAATTATTTTGGAATTAATTCGTAAGCGACTTTAATAATAATTTTGCGTGGAATAATTATTTAATTAAATTCGATTTAATTACGTCGTGACGTAAAATTCGTTTAATCAGATTAAAAGAACCCGATCCCAAAGTGTTGTGTAAGCCAACCAAATTTTGAATTAAATGGGTGAGACCCATGTCTTACATCAATTGTCAACAATTGATGTGAGTATGATGTAAGTGGTTGGCAATGTAATAAATTGGATTTAATATACACCACACCTACCAAAATTACATAACACAATTAATAAATGAATTTTGAAAATTCTTATTTCTCTCTCGGTTTTGGCCGAATGGCCACTGCCCCTGCTTGGCCGAATTGCCTTAAATGTATTTGGCCGAATGGCCTTAGAGGTCTCTTGGTCAAATGGCCACAAAAGTGAAATGAAAGAAATATATATTGCTCTCTCTTTTACTTTTAAAAGGCCAATGCTCTCAGTTTTGAAAGTGGCGAGAAGTAAAAGCCATTTGGCTTCACTTGATGAAAAGCAATTAGCCACTGTATTCTTTGAGATGGCCGAATGTAAGAAACCATACATTGCTTTCTGATTTGCTTTTGAAGCATGGCCGAAAGGCCTTTGGTCATTTTGGCCGATTGCTTTCCTCTTTCTTGGGCAAATTTGTTTCTCCTTGGGAGATCAAATTTGTTCAATTTGTTCAAGCTAGCACTTATGGGAGTCAAATAAAGGTGATAGGGATACTCACCCATGAGCTTGGGAGCTTCAACATCCATGAAAAGTTTTGAACGCAAGCCGATCAATGTAAGTCCTCCGCAACTTATTTTTGATTTTATTCACACACGAATCACGCTTAGAGACCCCGTGGAATGTCTAGGACACATACAATGGTATCAGAGCGAGATCTAAGCTTGATTTAATTTCTAGGATTTATGGACTTTAATTTGGGATTTTTGGCTTGGAGCGTGATTTTGCCTAAATTGATGATTTGGTTGAGTTTAAATGATGTTGAATTAGATTTGTATATCATTGGATTTGTGATAAATTGATTAGATCAAAAATCCCCAAAATCCATGCTTGGCCGAAAATTACCCTAGGAAGCTCATGGTTAATTTTTTGAGTTAGACAATTGGATATGTTGATTCACATGAAATTGAATGTTTATTATTGATTTAATTAGATTGAAATCAAAATTGGATGTTAATTTCATGTATTGCCGTGAGTATGAAGCATGTTGGAATAGATTGATTATGCTTTAATTTGTGTTGGACATAAATTAAAATGTGAAGCATGATTAATTGAATTAATTAGTGTTTTGGAAGCATTAGATTAATTAATTAATTATGGTAATTATACTTGAATTAAATTAATTTATAATTTGGAATAATGAGTTAATTTAATTTATTGTATTTGGGCTTAATGGGCTTGGTTGGGCCAAGTTTAGTTTAAGATAATCGATTGGATCCAATTGAGCCTAAAACCATTTTCATAAAGTCCAAATATGATAATTGGGCCTTTAAAAAAAATTTAATTGGGCCTAAATTGATTTTGGCATAGGGTGATTCCTAATTGGGCCTTGGCATCTTGGGTTTGACCCATAATTGCCAAAGCCCATGCCTAAAGAATTAATTGAAAGCCCATTGGTCTTTAATTGAATAGTATTGGATATTAATTGAGCCTTTGAGATCCATTAAAATTGTTGTTTGATATAATTCAAGAATAGTTACTTTGAGTATTTATTCTTAAACGAGTTTGACTCGCGCAAATCAAATCGTTGTTTGAACATTGGATGGTCATTAATCAAAGATTAATTAATTGGATTAGATTGATTAAATAACATGTTTTGTGTGAATACTTGGATGTATGTATGAATAATGTATATCGGATGGATATTAGAAGAGTGAGTGCAATTTTGGAAATTGTTGTAATAAATTTAGAATTTATTAAATTGGACCTGCATGTCAAGCCTATTACCTCTTTTCTCATTGTATTTCTCTTCTCACCAATTCCCCTCAATGTAAATGAGGTTTCTTTATAAGTATTATGTAATTGGGTAGAAGTAAGAATAGTGCTAGCGGGAGAGAAGAAATAAAGAGATTTGTTCTAGGAACAAAATGTATCATATATCCATCTGTATATCATTATTAATTTTATTGCGCCTTATTATGCTTTTAGAATGAATGCTTAAGGGTGTATGATGAGACCTAATCAACGATAATAAATTAGTTGCCAAATTGCGACAAAAACCCTCAATTTATATTAAGCGTTTTTCCTTCCATTGAGTGATTCTCTCTCAAGATCCAAGATTGGCATTGGTTTTTTGGCCAAAGTCAAGACCCTTGTCCATCACGGATGTGTTTGAATCATGAAAGCTTTGTTCCATATCGTACGTCTTGGGCAAGTTGTGATTTGTTGGCCAAAGTCAAGGTCACTTCTTGTTCATCGACCTCGATTACGAAGCTTTCCCACTGTCAATGAGTCACGCTTAACTGGTTTCATTAGTTTGTTGAGCCAAAGGCAAGGCTTAATTGATTCAGAGGAAAAAGGTTAGGGAATATATTGGATATATTGGCATATATTGAAAATATGTTTTTGACTTGGAGGTCGACCTACTAGATCTAGGAATTGGATGAGATCTAATTGATCTTAGAGATCTACCTAGTTAAGTTTCATACAACTTGTTGGCCAAAGTCAAGGTTGTTTGTTATTTAACGGGATCCTAGCCCACTAGGAAACTAGATTTCCCGAGTACTCCACAGAGGGTTAGAGGCTCACCGAAAAATAGTTGGAGACAAGTATTAAATTTGCAATTTTGTTTAGATACTTGCCAATACGCACTCATTTCATTTTTCGTCATTAATTATATATATATTAGTTGGACAAATATTCAATTGTTGTTTTAATTTAACAGTTGGACTGTATTCAAGCTAGTTCATTTGTAGTTGGTTATATAATTGGATTATAGTAATTAATACATTTGAATGTAACCGATCGATTGTAGTTGATTATATAGTTAGACTATAGTAATCATTACATTTAATTGTACCTGAAATCATTGATTGGATAGTTGGACTATAGCAATCAATATGACTGAAATATTAGCGTCAAATGACACAATCCTGGGGAAAATATCTTTAAACGGCTTTAATTTTTAGATTGGGAATAGAACTTCAGGATAGTCCTGAGAGCTGAGAAGTTATTCTATTTGATAGAGAAACCTCTTGAGCATAAGCCCGGAGTTGAGCATATAGTAGAGCATGAGCTTAGGAAGACTCATTGTGATGATAACTTTAGTGCTCAATCCGTTATGCACAGCCAGAGCTTCTTAAAAGGACATATCCAAGTTGTCTGCCTAAACTGTGGAAAACGGGGTAACTAGAAGTGTGATTGCCGTATGGACAAGGCAGCCATGAAGGAAGTGAAGGCATGATAAGGTTCCGGCTTCAATAATGTTTGTTATAAACATGTTCACTACTGGTTTTAAAATTGGTTTTTGATACTAGATGTGGTACATAAATATATGTACTGATGTGCGGCATCTGCTGATAAGCAGGAGACTGGCTTCAGATGAGATCAACCTGGGAGTCGGAAACAGGACGGAGTCGCTGTTTTTGCCGCAGAAACATATGTTTTGGAACTACCCTTTGGGCATTGTGGGATACAGGAACTGGGCGACGCATGTTGTTCCGGGCTCGCGGCCCGGTTTGGAGTACGGAGTAGCACGCGGGGGACTAAACCGGAGAATAAAGGAGTCGCCACCCGGTGTGAACCGGGAAAATGATTTAAGGCCGCACTCACCCCTCACAAGGGAAAACCTCAAACCGTTGGGTTCAGAATGGTCGATTACTTATGCCACTTGTAATAAAATGATTTTTGCAATAATTTAATCGAGTCTAGCAACATATGTTCCTAAGGGTATTCTATTTCCAAGTCCGCATGCATAAATCAAAAGTTCATCTAAGTTCACATGTAACACATTTTCATATTTGTATACAACCTATTTACATATTCTAAGTTCACATGTAACACATTTTCATATTTGCATACAACCTATTTGCGTATAATCTATGTCCGAATTTGCATACATAAAGATGAATTGAAATACGGCAAGCATACAATACCATAAACACATTACATTTGATCATAGGCATGCCAGTAGATAGCAATTGTACGATCACACATGAAAGTAAATCAGAATAACGACAATCATATAACTTCATGAACATGTTGAATGGATGAATGCGAAAGCATAAGTAGATAACTATCGTGTAAACATGCATCATGGAAACGAACATGTGATCTTGTGAACACAATAAATGACTAACTGCGAGAACATTAACAATCAGAAAGGTAAATAACAAAATGAGTAACCGTGCAGGAGATATGATGGAAGATGGCCTATTTATCGTGGGCGTTCGTACGGCGTTCATAGCCGCGTTCGAATGGTAAATAGAAAGTTCATGTTCCAATAGCGTTTGTAAACGCGTTCGAACGAACTGAGACAGAAAACATATGTTCGTGCGGCGTTCTGAAACGCGTTCGAACGGGGTTACAGCAGTGACCTCCAAAATGTAGTAAACAACATGACATATGCGTGAAAGGTGAATATATGACACCTAATAAATAATAACGGGCTAAAAGGCACGCCAAAGTATCATGGTAAAGGATTTTAATCCCTCGACATGGAGGACCTTTAATCCGACTTACTAAGCCCATGCGCTAATAACATAATGCATATAAAAAATAAAGACAACAATATCGGACTTTGTATACCTGATTGAACACATTTCACATTCAACCGAATATACGTCATCCGGTGCGACGAAGCATCGTGGTAAAGGATTTTAACTCCTCGACATAGAGGACCTTTAATCCAACTTACTAAGCCCATGCGCTAATAACATAATGCATATAAAAATAAAGACAACATATCGGACTTCGTATACCGGATTGAACACATCTTACATTCAACCGAATATACAATCATCCGGTGTGGCAAAAATCGTGGTAAAGGATTTTAACCTCTCGAAATGGAGGACCTTTAATCCAATTTACTAAGCCCATGCGTATCACATTATTACATAAACAAATAACATGCAGAAATAAACAAATCAAGATAACATGAAATTAAATATGTGTTGTATACTCAAGTGGTACGTGGAGTTGTATCCCGAGTACAGATTATACTACCGTCCATTCGGAATCGGCTATGAAATTTATGTCCGGGTTTCCATCCTATATACCACAAGAGGCGACATATTTTCCGTTTTATTCAGGGGCCACAACATACACCATTTCACACTACATGCATTTTCCATCTATTCAAGGGCCACAACATGCATCACTCCACAATAATCATGTAAATAATATTCAATAAACAGTAAAAATATGAATAAAAATGGATGTGAAAAGTGCCCTCAGGTTTAACCTTTTTCGTCGACTCTCGGATTCACGTTTCACAGTGATCGGAAGGGTTAAAGCTCCGCAACATTTCTTGTTCACTGGTTTGCGTGTTTCCTCACTATTTCGCTACTCAAGCTACTGTTTTGACTACGTTTCGCTGCTGTTTTACTGCTGTATTTTTGTCACTATTTTTGGTGTTTTAGGCTACTATTTTTTGTGGTTAAAGGGCTGCTGTTTGTTGCATTTTTTTGCTGCATTTTAGGGGTGAGTTTCGGTAGTTTATGGGGGTGTTCAAGAGGTAGTTTTTCGGTCACACAGTGAGTGTTTTAGTTAGTGATTTTTTGTAATACAGTGGATATTTGGGGATGGGATTTTTGGTGTTCTAAGGTGTTTATGGGGCTGTAATTTTTGGTAATCTAAGGTGTTTAGGGGCTGTGATTTTTCGGTGATCTAATGTGTTTATGGGGCTGTGATTTTTTGGCTATGGAGGGAAGAGGATGAGAGAAAATTCTTTGTTTCTTCTTGATTGTATTAGGCGTGAATGGAGAGGAATTTTCTTTGCTGTATATGCGTGAGATTCAGGACGGTTCAAGGGTTGGAATAGCTTTGTTTTTATAGGCAAAAGTGATGGGTGAATCCTTGTTTGATAAGGAAGAGATTTTGTGCATTAAATGGGGATATGATTTAGTTTCATGCAAGGAAAGCCTAAGATTGATTGGGGGACAAAATTTGGTTTGTTTAGGAAGTTAATATATTTAATTTGTTTTGATTAGGCATACAATTTGTTTAGTTAGGAATATAATATTTTTGATTGATTTTAATTAGGCATGATTTTATTTTAATTTGGTATATGATTTTTAGATTTTATTTAATTTTTCCATGTGTTAAATATATATTTAATTAATTTGGATGTGTTTTAAGTGGGTTTGTACGTGTAGGTTGGCTTTGGTGGTGGGCTTGGTGTGTGGCTTGCAAGGGTTTTGGTCCAAGGTTAAATGGTTTGCAGGATTTTTGGGCCAAATGTGCTTTAAAACGGAGGTCCAACAAGTGAGCCCGAGGCTATAAAAGAGAATAAAATCTAACAAAAATACCAATTCCCTTCCGATGTCCGTTTCCCGGGACTTCCTCGTCTTAAAAGGTACTGTCTCCGTGTGAGACTCCTCATCGGGACTTATATGTAAAAATGCACAACCTACATGCATGTACTTAAATTAGGAGACTATTATGATGTATCTAGTTTGACTAGGAACATTATCTCTATATCTAGTTTAACCCATTGCGGGTATACCTTTATATTCTAAAACACCGGGTGTTTTTGTTTTTAAAGATGATATCGAGATATCTACATTAGATGTAAATAATGGTCTTTATATTTTGAATATAAATGAATCTCAAACATATAATATGACAAACAAATAGCTCAAATTGAGTAATTCTAATGAGACTTATTTGTGGCATTGTCATCTGGGATGCATTAACAAGACTCGTATTTCTACACTTTCGAATAGTGGATACTAGGACGGATTTGATTCTAATTCAAATGATGTCTACAAATCTAGTTTATTAGGCAAAATGCCTAAAACATCTTTTACTTTGTAAAAGTGCAAGTGCCACCGATCTGTTAGCCCTCGTTCATAGTGACGTAAGTGGGCCCATGCTAGCTAGGCTAGAGATGGTTATGAATACTTCATAACCTTTATGGATGTGGCATCGCGTTGCAATTATGTGTATCTTATGAAACACAAGTAAGAAACTTTTGAGTAATTCAAAGAGTTTCGACACGAAGAAAGAAAACAGACCGGTAAAGTATTAGAACATTATGGTTAGATCATGATAGACAGTACTTAAACATATGAGTCGCTCTGAGCTACCAATTTCCTACACGGGATATGCATTGAACAGTGCAATACTTATTTTGAATAAGGTTCCATAAAAACTGTTAGACGGACTTCATATTAGATATGAACAGGAAAGAAACCGGGTTTCTCATTCCTGAAGATTTGGGAATGCTGGGCATATGTTTGGATAATACCAAACAAGAACCCAAATCGGATAAGTGCCTATTTGTAGGTTGTCTTACGGAAACCAAAGTATAGTACTTATACAACTCACAAGAGAACAATGTAATTATTGCTCTCCATGCGATTTTCCTAAGAGGAATTCCTATATGCAGTGGTTAGTGGGAGGAAAGTAAAACTCGATGAAAAGTAGAGTAATACTGTTCCTGGCACCAACTCCTTTTACGGAACACAAATAGTTCATCAGGGATGAAACTGTACCATAATCTTCGAATACACAAGAACCGCGTAGGTCGAAGAGAGTCAGAAAACAACCTGAGAGGTATGGGTTTCTAATCTCCCCTCATGAAGATGTCAATCCTATTGAGGAAGACGAACCGGCTACGTATGAGGAAGTGATACAAGGTATCGACTCCTTTCATGGCAAAATGCCATGAAGTACGAAATTGATTCCATGCATACCAACTAAGTTTGGACACTAGTTGATGTACCAGAATGCATTGGGCCTATTGGTACTACATGAGTCTTCAAGGAAGACATACATGGATGGAAACATACAAATGTACACCGCTAGGCTTGTACAGAAAAGGTATCGTCAACGATATAGTGTCGACTACGACGAAACTTTTTCAGCTGTTGCCATGATTAAATCCATTCGGATAATGCTTGCTATAACTGTATATTTCGTTTATGAAATATAACAGCTGGACGTCAAAATCGCTTTCCTTAACGGAAACCTTTTGGAGGATGTTTGTATGCAACATCCTGACGGTTTTGTCGTGCCAAAATATGCAAACAAGGTTTGCAAGTTAAATTGATCCATTCATGGATTGAATCAAGCATTGCGTTCTTGGAACCAGTGTTTTGATCTAATCATAATGGTATATGATTTAATTCAAAACGAAGATGACTCTTGTGTATATAAAAAGGTTAGTGGGAGCGTACTGAAAATGAATGTCCTATACATTTATGATTTATTGCTTCTTAGCAATGGAATTTCCATACTAAAATCAGTGAAAGCTTGGCTTTCATGAAAAAATCTCCATGGAATACCTGAGAGAAGCAGACTTTATTCTAGGAATAATGATCTACTAGGATAGATCTAGAATGCTGCTGACACTCTCTCAGTGTTCATATGTTTTGATATGTATGTATTCTGATGTCTCATATGCTTTGAGCATATGTAGACGCTATAAGGCTATTCCAGGTGATGGTCATTGGATTGATGTAAGGAACATCCTTGAGTATCTTGGATGAACAAATGATGATTTTTGGGAATATGGGGAAAATAGAACTTGAGGTGACTAGGTTCACCACTGTAAGTTTCCAAACCGATAAAAAATGACTTTAAGTCGTAATAAGGGTACGTATATAGTTTGAATAACGAAACAGTAAGCTGGAAATCTTCCAAGCAAGATACTATTGTCGAATAAATAACAAAAGCAGAACATTGCTGCAGCTGAGGCAGTAAAAGAAGCATTTTGGATCTATAAAATTCCTAATTAGATTAGGAGTAGTTCTGTTAGCGGCTGAGCTAGGTTACAACACAGGCTAAGGAACCACGGTCTCATCAATGATCCAAGTATGTACTTCAATAAATTCACCTGATTCGTTCGATCACACATCATGGCGATGTGATGATCGAATAAATCGCATCAGATGATAATATGCAAATCCACTGACGAAAGCTGTTTCTCAGCAGAAGTTTGAGCGACCTGTGTATAGTTCAGGTGTTGGACGCTTAAGTGATTGGCTATTGGCCAAGTGGGAGATTGTTGGATAATTATGACCCATAGCATCAGTATTTGTACAGAACATGGTGTTGTTATACAAATTAACTATGTGACAAAGGAAATTGCTCTTTTATTATTTGTAATTGGATTACCTGGATATACAAATGATAAATGTCCTTATGATTAGTTCTGGATTAATAAGCTATGAGACAGTATTAATCCACAAAGGTTTAATCATTAAATATCCATAGTCGTAGTATTATCAAGACTCGACATCGATAATGCGAAATAGACTAGTATTACACTTGTGTGTGTTATGGAAGCGTAACAGCATAGTTCTCATATATTTGGGTATTGGATACTCATGCAAGTGTAATAGGAGGTTCTGTTTACCGATGGTACAGAAACAGCTTCGCTCTGGATAGACCCATCGGAATCCCATTGGTAGTATGACTATGTGTCTATAGGAATCCAATCAGGGTAGGTGTATTTGGTCTTAACCTGAGACTTGCATCGCTAATACTTGCGACAATTAGTATACTTTGGTTTTGGTCATCCGGGGATTTAACAGGTTCTGTGTACGCCTCTTATTGGTATACTAAGAATCATAGTGTATTAGGTGTGATGTCAAGATGGAAGTATCACTTCAGTCATATGGAGATGATGATCACACATGGATACAGAACTGGTACTCTAAGTGCTATAGCCATTGGGGAAGTATGACTAGGTCATGAATTTCCGATCATAAAGAGACTAGTTGTTAGTGATTCGACATATGCTTCATTTGGAGCAGACACAACTCCAGCTCCAGGCCTAGCATGTGACATCCGATACTGGATCGTAATGCGTAATACTATGTATACTATGTCTGACAAAGATCTTGTATTCCGTAGAAGAATATTTCTGTAGAATTGGGTAGGCACGGTGCTTTGCTAGAAGTCAGCCATGTCTTGTAAATCGGTAAGAACGTGGTACCGGGTACGCACATGTTCGAATAGTCCGATAACCGTATTTACTGCAAACATATCCATGAATCTCTTGGGTCGCATCCCAAATATTCACCGATGATGTTTGACTCGATCAATATTAATCTGAGATTAATTATGAGAGAGAAAATTAATCTTGGATTAATTATCAAGAGAGAAAATTAATCTGGGATTAATTATCAATAGAGAGAAAATTAATCTGGGATTATTTACGGCAAGAATTAATCTGGGATTAATTATCAGAGAAAGAATTAATCTAGGATTAATTGCGTCGAGAATTTATTTGGGATTAAATTCGTCGAGAGGAGAGAACGCGATTAATTTGGAATTAATCGGCAAAGTAAATTTAATGGTGAAATTAGATTTTACTATTTAATTTATCTAATTGGGCTCATATATTATATTAGATATATTAATTGAAATTAGATTTCAATGTGAAATAAAAATTGGATTTTAATTCGTACGGACGAATTAATTTGGAATTAATTCGTAAGCGACTTTAATAATAATTTTGCGAGGAATAATTATTTAATTAAATTAGATTTAATTACGTCGCGACGGAAAATTCGTTTAATCGGATTAAACGAACCCGAGCCCAAAGTGTGTTGTGTAAGCCAACCAAATTTTGAATTAAATGGGTTGGACCCATGACTTACATCAATTGTCAACAATTGATGTGAGTGGTTGGCAATGTAATAAATTGGATTTGATATACACCACACCTACCAAAATTACATAACATAATTAATAAATTAATTTTGAAAATTCTTATCTCTCTCTCGGTTTTGGCCGAATGGCCACTGCCGCTGCTTGGCCGAATGGCTTTAAATGTATTTGGCCGAATGGCCTTAGAGGTCTCTTGGTCAAATGGCCACAAAAGTGAAATGAAAGAAATATATATTGCTCTCTCTTTGACTTTTAAAAGGTCATTGCTCTCAGTTTTGAAAGTGGCGAGAAGTAAAAGCCATTTGGCTTCACTTGATGAAAAGCAATTGGCCACTGTCTTCTTTGAGATGGCCGAATGTAAGAAACCATACATTGCTATCTAATTTTGTTTTGAAGCATGGCCGAAAGGCCTTTGGTCATTTTGGCCAATTGCTTTCCTCTCTCTTGGGTAAATTTGTTTCTCATAAGGAGATCAAATTTGTTCCATCTGTTCAAGCTAGCACTTATGGGAGTCAAATGAAGGTGATAGTGATACTCACCAATGAGCTTGGGAGCTTCAACATCCATGAAAAGTATTG
This sequence comes from Zanthoxylum bungeanum, assembly GCA_019454045.1. Taxonomy (NCBI): domain Eukaryota; kingdom Viridiplantae; phylum Streptophyta; class Magnoliopsida; order Sapindales; family Rutaceae; genus Zanthoxylum; species Zanthoxylum bungeanum. The sequence goes on from SKCR01021104.1 coordinate 42,211, forward strand.
AACTCAAGCCAATCAATGTAAGTCCTCCGTAACTTATTTTTGATTTTATTCACAAACAAATCATTGTTACAGATCCCGTGGCATGTCTAGGACACTTACAGGCCATGGATTCAAGTAGGGCAAGAAAGAATTACTTTTGGATCAGTGATAATGAGGTAATGGATACAGAAAAAAGCACCAGGGTACATAAAATTAGGTCGGTGCCAATAATATACATTGAAGAAGATGCTCAGGGCGTTAGTTAGCTACAAGATGATGCATTGCTAATCTAGTCAATATTGGCGAAGTAGAGGTTGGCAGGATTTAGTGGACCATGTTGTATGTGTTAGGGGGACACTATCGTTCCATTGGGCCAGGTTCAGCTTACGATTACCATCGGGACAACCCCTCACACTTGGATCATTACGATGGACTTCATTGTAATGGAATGTTTGAGCATCTATTATGTGGTTTTGGGAAGGCCCTTGATGATGAGGTCGAGGGCAGCAATGTCAAGTTATTATCTAAAGTTGAAATTCCCAAATGGATAAGGAGTCATGGTAGTCTGTGGAAGCCAAAAGGTGACAAGAATTTTTTTACAACCATTTCGAAAGAAACTCTGTGTATTGAAGAAACGAGGATGAAAATAAAGGAAAGAGATGAGAAAAAGACAGAGGTAGAGTCAGCCAGAGGTAAGAGAAGAATTGGATCCAGTGGATATTTTTGGCCACGAGAAGACGATTAAGGTCGGGGTAGGCTGGAGTCAAGTTTTAAGGAACAACTGTTAGGTTTTCTGAAGTAGTACGCAAATGTCTTTGTGTGGGATCATGTGGACATGCCCGGGATTGACTGCCTATTCATTAATCACCATCTGAAAATTGATCGTGCTCATAAACCAGTGAACTAGAAGAGAAGGATTTTCAATCAGGAGTGGTACAAGGCTATCCACGCAGAGGTTGAAAAACTTATGAAGGCCAGGTTATTAGGGAGTCCAAATACCTGGATTGGGTATCAAATGTGGTATTGGTAAAGAAAATCACTGGAAAGTGGAGAATATGTGTAGATTTCTTCGATTTGAACAAAGCATGTCTGAAAGACAGCTTCCCACTACCGAAGGTAGATCAGTTGGTGGATTCAACAGCTTTCCATGGGCTTCTCACTTTCATGGACACCTTCTCGGGGTACAATCAGGTTAGAATGCACCCTGAAGATTAGGAGAAATCAACTTTTATCACTGACCAATGGCTATATTGTTACAAAGTAATGCCCTTTGGACTGCAGAATATCAGGGCTACATATCAGAGGTGTGTGAAGAAATATCTTCACAGGGACTATCTAGATCACGATGATTGTAAAGCTCGAGGACTATCTAGGTGACCTCAGGGGAATATTTGAGCTCTAAATGAAGTACATTATGAGGCTGAACCCGAAAAAATATGCATTCGGGGTGTCTTCGGGAACATTCTTGGGGTAAATGATCAGTGCAAAATTCATCAAGGCGAATCCTTAGAAAATCATAGCAGTGCTGGATCTGGATGGTGAATGAGGTGCAGATCTTAATTGGTGGGGTGGCAGCACTCAACCGGTTCATTTCCAAGGCCACCGATATATGCCATACTTTCTTCCAGCTGATCAAAAAGAAAAGGATGAAAGTCAACTGGATGAGCGAATGTGAGGATATGTTCCAGCAGTTTAAGGAATACTTGATCCGACTCCCACTTCTGGCTAAGCCAATCCCGGGTGAGGCGCTATTTATCTACTTGGTTGTTTCAGAATATGTTGTTAGCTCAGTATTAATACAGGAAGTAGATAAAATCCAGAGGTCGGTATATTACAGTAGTAAAGCCTTTCTAGATCCGGAAAGTCGATACCCGGCCCACGAGATGGTGGCTTTGTCCTTGGTCACTTCAACAAGGAAGTTACATCTGTATTTCCAAGCTCACCTCATTGGGGTATATACTGATCACCAATGTAGGAAGATATTTCATAAGCCTGATACCTCGGGTCGACTAGTCAAGTGGTTCATGGAGCTTAGCAAATATGATATATCCTACTTGCCCCAGATGTCAATCAAATGGCAAGCTCTTAAAAAATTTGTACCAGAGTTCACGGTAGACAAAGTGGGAACTGTTTGTTGATGGGTCTATCAACTCACAAAGGTGTGGCACCGAGATAATTCTTAAAAACACTGGAGGCAAAGAATTAGCTATGCATTAAGGTTTGCCTTCGAAGCAAACAACGATGAGGTAAAATATAAAGCCATTATGGCCAGCCTGAGGCTTTGTGGGACAGTCGCTGTAAAAGATATGGTGGTGAAAAACGACTCACAGTTGGCTGTCCAATAGCTAAATGACGAAATCCAGGCAAGGGAACCTAGCATAATAGCTTACCTCGTGGTGGTGAGAAAGCTCATTGGAGGAATGAAGGACGTGACATTTGAGCAGATCAGACGAGAGAACAATCAACATGTAGGTTCATTGGTTCGCCTTGCGTCGTCCAGCAAGTCAAAAATTCCTCGAAACATCCCCTTGGAAAATTTGGAACTAAAAATTATAGGAGAATAAAGCATGATGGAGGTGGAAGTTGAGACTAAATCGACCTAGATGGACCTGATCATGATGAAGCAAGGGACTTGCCAAAATACAAGAAAAAGGCAAGGTTACACGATGCCGTATCATAGGTGCCTAGAGCCCAAAGAGGCGAACTATATGCTCTGAGAAATCTACTAAAGAATCTGCGGAAGCCACTATGGTGGTAAGTCAATCTCTCACAATGTGTTCAGGCAAAGTTTCTTTTGGCCAATAATGCATCAGGAGGGAGTAAAGTTGTCTAAACATATGATGGGTGTTGATTACGCCCAAAACGTACTTGCGGTTATCGCAGTATAGTTTGGGTGTCGATTCCTCAGAGAGATTGTTACAAGGAACTAATTCACTTAATTAAAATGTTAGCAGCAACTGAATTAAAAAAAGGTTTTAATTTTCAGTTTAGATTAAAAATTATGAAAAACACGTAGGAATTTATCAATAGAGAAAAGCAGCAAAGCGTCGGTAATCCCTCTTGTATTAAATCCCTATATTCGGTAGTTGATTCTTTTTATTACTCAATTGAAGGTCTCACATCCCAAACCAATAATCAGAAGATATTTCAATCAAACCATATTAAATTCTAAGGTAATAAATGAATTATTTTCTCTATGTTAACAACACATTATGTTATCGTTATGTTATCGTTAGAGTCATTGAACTCTAGGCGAGATAAGTGATATGCCACCACATTTTCAACACCCTTCTTATCATTGATAGTTAGATCAAATTCATGTAACAACAAAATCCACCTAATTAATCTTGCTTTAGCATCCTTCTTCAAAAGGAGGTACTTAAGAGCTGCATGATCAGTAAACACAGTGATAGGTGATTCAATAAGGTATGCACAAAATTTATCTATGGCAAAAACACATCTAGCAGTTCTTTTTCTGTTATGGAATAGTTCATTTGAGCACTATTCAAGGTCTTGCTAGCATAATAGACAACAAATGGCTTCCCTTCTCTCTTTTGTCCTAAAACTGCTCCAACGGCATAATCACTAGCATCACACATAATTTCAAATGGCAAATTCCAATCAGGTGGGTGCATAATTGGGGCAGAAGTGAGTTTAGTAACTAATATTTTGAAAGCATTGTCACAATCCTGTGTCCATTCAAATGAGGAATATTTAAAAAAAAAGGTTACACAATGGTCTATATATAGAAGAAAATTTTTGTATAAACCTCATATAGAAACCAGCATGCCCAAGAAAAGAACGAACATCTTTCACAGTCTTAGGTATGGGAAGCTTGGATATTAACTCAATTTTTGATTTATCTACTTCAATACCCCTGAAAGAAACAATGTGACCCAAAACAATACTTGATGAAACCATGAAGTGACACTTTTCCCAATTCAAAACAAGACATTTTTTTCTTGAAATCGAGCTAACATTGCCTTGAGATTAAATAAACATTTCCATACATCTTTGAAATGTAGCAGGTGCATTATATAAACCAAATGGCATGCGACGAAAAGCATAAGTACCAAACGGACATGTGAATGTGGTTTTATCTTGATCTTCTAAAGATATTTCAATTTGATAGTATCTATAATAACCATCTAAAAAGCAATAGAATGGGTACCTACTACCCTCTAAAGAATTTGGTCGATAAAAGGAAGTGGGAAATGGTCTTTCTGAGTTGCGGCATTTAGCTTCCTATAATCTATACACATGCGTCATCCTGTGACTACCTTAGTAGGAACAAGTTCTCCTGCCTCATTCTGCAAAACAGTACACCTGACTTTACAGGGACAACCTGCATAGGACTAACCAATTTACTATCAACAATTGGGTATATAAAACCCACATCTAGCAATTTTATCACTTCATTTCTCATAACTTCTTTCATAGTGGGGTTAAGTCTACGTTGATGATCTCTACGAGGGATTGATCCCTCTTATAGGTGAATCTTATAGGAGCAAATCAATGGACTAATACCTTTAATATAACCTATGTGTTGGTAAAAATCTAGGTCCCAAGATCAAACAAGACATGAAAATCGTGCATGAATACACCAAAGAAGATAGCGGAATACTTACATTGGTTGGTTGAGTCGATTTGAAGACCATTGAAGCCAAAATGCTCACTGTTTTGGCGCATGAACTGCAGCAGTCCACTCCCCACTGCCTTCTGTTTTTGAGCTGCGAAATGGAGCTCCTTTCATCGTCGGACGGATCTCGGCTCATGGTCGAACCTCCCTACCACCTTCGCAAGACTTGTAAGTGTGCTAGCACTTGATTTCTCACAATGAAAAACCACTCTTGGCTTCCCTTTGTTCACGCCCAAACTGGTTCAAAACCAGTGAAGAACAGCCACTGTTTTGGCGTGTGAGAGATGAGAGAGTTAGAGAGAAAAATGTGTTAACTTTCCCTTAATTTCTTTGTTTCAAAAACGTGAGAAGAAAGAGAGAAGCAATGATGTGTTTTGTTAACCAAAAATGAATTTTTAGATAAAAGCTCTTCAAAATCCGTGAAAAGCATTTCCCTCCAAAAATTCATCATCATCACACATTGAGAATAGAGACAATGTATCATCCCATAAAGGTGACTAGATACATCCATCATCTATTCGTGTCAAGTGATGAGATATCGCGATGTGATTTGCGGATACCATTCGTTTCAAAATACGAATGTGTCCGCAAACACTTTCGGGCTCGGTTTCGCTAATTCCGAATTAACGCATTTCCGTCGCGACGAGAATTAAATGATTACGCCTAGCGAATTCATTATTCACGTCGCTAACGAATTAATTCTAAATTAATTCGTTCGCCCGAATTAAAATCTAATTTTAATTCCGCGTCGAAATCTAATTTCGTTTAATATATCGAATATATTAATTTACCGATTAATTCCAAATTAATCGTTATCTCTCTTTAGACGATATTTATCCTAGATAAAATATCTCCGTAATTAATCCCAGATTAATTTTCTCTCTCTTCTAAATAATCCCAGATTATTCAAGAGTACAAGTTGTGCGTCATCGGTGGATTATCGGGAAGCGACCCATGAGATCTCCGGATACGTTGGCAGTAAATAAGGTCGTCGGAGTATCCGAATCACGTACGTACCAAGTACTACGTTCTACCGATTTACGAGACAAGGTCGACTCCTAGCAAAGCACCAAGTCTTCCCAATTCTCCGGACATATCCATTTAAGAATATCAAAGATCTGTATCAAGCGTAGTATACTAGTGTATTGTGCATATCGGCCCAGTATCGGATAGTCACGTGCTAGGGCTGGGGCTGGATAAGTGTCTGCCCCGTCCGAAGTACATGTCGGATATCTGGTAACTAGTCTCTATAATCGGATATTCATGACCTAGTCATAATATCACGATTGGATGCGCATCACTTAAGAGTACTAATACCGTATCCTGCGTGACATCATCTCCACTATGACTGGAGTGATACTTCCGTCTTGACATCACACCCAATACACTACGACTCTCTGATAAACCCAGAAGTGGTGTACGCAGAACCGGTTAAAGTCTGTACCACCAAGACCAAAGTTTATCGATTATCGTAAGTATTAGCGATGTAAGTCTCAGGTTAAGACTATACACACCTACCTTGATTTCGGCCTCCCATAGACACATAGTCACAATACCAATGGGATTCCGAGGGGTCTATCCAGAGCGAAGCTGTTTCCCGTACCATCGGTGAAACAAGACCTCCTATCGCACTTGCATAAGTATCCAACACTTATATATATGAGAACTATGCCGTTGTGCCCTCACAACGCACACAAGTGTAATACTAGCATATTCCGCATTATCGATGTCCAGTCTCGATAATACTCCGGCTAGGGATATTTAATGATTAATCCTTCGTGGACTGATACTGTCTCATATCATCTCAATCCAGGAACTAATCATATGGACCTCTCTTCATTTATATATATATTTATAGTGATTTAATCACAAATGATGAGAGTGCAATTTCCTTGTCACATAGTTAATTTGTACAACAACACCGTGATCTGTACAAATAGTGACGCTATGGGTCATATTATCCAACACTATGGTCCAACCTAGTGCAGATTTATCCTCACTCAATATGCCAAGTAATTTTTCACTTTGTGATGAACTAAGTTCATATGAAATAATAACAGGAAAGGTATCACTTGGTCCAAGAAACACATGTTGAAGACCTTCTGGTAATGGCTTTAGTTCAACCTTTGGAGTTTCAACTGTGGATGGCTTCGGTTTCTCTCTGTCTCCTAGTAGAGCCTCAAACTTTGGTTGCCACACTCTTAATCCATGATTCTACAAAATAGAAAAGCCAGTAGAGATATCAGGAATTATTGAGGATTCAAGAGTATCTAAAATTTTAAAATTAAGAATGATGTGTTCAAGTTAGAGTCATGTTGTATGGAAGCTATTTCTGGCACGACTGTGTCTATCAAATATGTGTGAGGACACTCGTCATCATCTTATGGTTGTTTCCCAATGTGAAATATATTCACTTCCAATGTCATATTCCCAAGTGATAACTTCATGAGACCATTCCTACAATTAATAAGGCATTAGTTGTAGCAAGAAAAGGTCTAGTTAAGATGAGAGGAATTTTTGACTCAGTTTTAAATACAGATTGGGTATCTAAAATTAGAAAATCAACGGGATAGTAGAATTTATCAATTTGAAGTAAAACATCCTCAACTACTCCCCGCGGTGTTATGATCGAGCGATCAGCTAACTGTAAAACCACAGATGTAGGTTTAATCTCTCCAAGTCCTAGCTGCACATAGATAGAATATGGCATAAGATTAACACTAGAACCTAAATCTAATAAAGCCTAACCGAACTCATATGTGCCAATGTGGCAAGCAATAGTGGGGCATCCTGGGTATTTCTATTTTGGTGGAGCCCTCTGGTCAATCACTGCACTCGCTTGCTCTGTCAGAAATGCAGACTTCTTCACATGATTCTTTTTTTTCAAGGTGCATAGATCCTTCAAAACCTTCGTGTATGTAGGAACATGTTTGATCACATGTAACAAAGGAAGGTTAATCTTTACTTTCTTTAAATGTTCTAGGATCTCACCATTAGCATCTGTAGCTCTCGCAGTAGGCCTAAGAGCTTGAGGGAATGGTACTCGAACTGTGATATGTGGCACATGTTCTTCTTAAGGAATGTCTGCATTACTACATGTGGTGTCACCTTTAGTGTTGGAAGTGTCCATCATATTTATCTCTTTACCACTCCGAGTGGTTATGGCATGATTGACAAATGAGTTGTCTACCTGATGAATATACGTAGGCGAGACCGTGCCTCTGCTGTGAGCCGAAATATATTCACGGGATCCACTTTTCACTATTAGTATTTAATTTAATTATTAAATATTTGTATTCTGTTTTGGGATTACAGTATTGCATGATTTAGTGGGAGGGGCATATTAGATTAAAAATCCATGATCTAGTTTATGCTTTTGATATTATATGAAACTGTTTTATTTCTGCTAACCATTTTTCGTGATCTATATGATAGATTGGCGATGGCAGCACAATCCACAAATCAGTTTGCGCGTATGCTTGATGCGAACAAACTGAAAGGCGCTGAGAACTTTGCAGACTGGGAATTGGATTTGAGGATTGTCCTCGATTCCGAAAAGCTGGGTTATGTTCTTGAGGGTCCATTGCCCCTTGCAGTGGGTGAGGATGCTTCAGATGAGGAACGTCAAGTTTTTGAAACTTGGAAGGATGATGATTTAAGGGTTAAATCATACATCCTTAGTTCACTATCTCCGAAACTCAAGCAACAATACTATGGTATGTTAGATTCCTATAGTATGATGACGCGATTGAGACAATCGTTTGAGAACCAAGAACAAGTGATTGTTCACAAAGTCGCCATGGAACTGTTCCATGCGCGTCTGGATGAGGGGCAGATTGTCAGCCCACATGTTCTTCAGATGATCGATTTGATCGATCAATTGAGGTAATATAATCTCATCTTGAATGACATTCTCGGTAGGAGTGTCATTCTTGGTTCACTGCCAGCTTCATTTCGCCAGTTCGTGATGTACTTCAACATGCACGGGACTGTCTGTACCTACCAGGAGCTACATAGGATGTTGCTCACAGCAGAAGAGGACCTTAAGAAGGGAGTACCGACTCGCCCTCCTAGAACTACTTCTCTTTCGGCTTCTTCCCAAGGATGGTCCAAGGGAAAGAACAAGAAAGGCAAGAAGAAGAAGAAGGCTTTTGGTCCTCAACAACAGGCGAAGATTGCAAAGCCCAAAAGGGCTTCTGAAGACAAATGCCACCACTGCGGCAAAGTCATGCACTGGAAAAGGAACTGTCCTGATTACATTGCCCAAGTGATGAGAGACAGAACTTCTACATCAGGTACTTTTATTTTTCCAGTTATTGATTTATCTTTGGCTTGTGAAGCCATTACATCCAGCTGGATTTTAGATTCTGCTTGTCTCATTCACATTTGCAATTCGTTGCAGGTGCTGAAGGAAAGTAGGAAACTGAAGCCGGAGAGATGCAGTTGCGGTTCGGGAGTGGAGACTCTTTGGATGCAGTTGCAGTGGGAGTATGCGAGATCTCATTGCCGAATGGGACACTTTTGTTATATGACTGTCATTTTATACCGGGATGTGTCGCTAATATTATATCACTTTTTGTATTGGATACATAAGGCTTTTGTATTAATATTAAGAATAGTTCTTTGTATTTATATGATAAAAATAATATTCAGATCCTTTGTTGTCCAAACCAGCATGGTCATTATACATTGCAAACTTCAAAAGATATATTAAATACTGGAGTTAATAAACGTAGTTTACCTGTAATTAATAATACTGAACTTTGGCATATGAGACTTGGTCACATTGGCGTAAAACGCCTTACCCAATTGGTTAGGAATGGTTTGATATCAGATCTTACCATTGAATCCTATCCAACTTGTGAATCCTGTATTCAGGGTAAAATGACCAAAGCCCCATTTTCTGGTGTTGGACACCGCGCCACTAACTTACTGGAACTCGTACATTCTGATGTATGTGGTCCACTAAGTCAAACTGCTCACAGTGGTTATTCGTACTTCGTTACTTTTACCGATGATTTATCACGGTACGGTTATGTGTATTTGATGCGACATAAATCGGAAACCTTTGAAAAGTTCAAAGAGTTCCGAAATGAAGTAGAAAAACAAACAGGTAAATATATTAAATGCCTTCGATCAGATCGAGGCGGTGAATATATGAGTGGTGAGTTCATGGATTATATGAAGGAGAATGGGATTCTCGCTCAATATACTCCTCCAGGTACACCACATCACAATGGTGTATCTGAAAGGAGAAATCGGACTTTATTGGATATGGTCCGATCGATGTTGAGTTTCACAGATTTGCCCTATTACTTATGGGGTTACTCTCTCTTAACAGCCGCACATCTTTTGAATAAGATTCCTTCAAAGGCTGTTCCTACGACACCGTATCAGATATGGTTCGGTAGGAGACCAAATCTTAATTATATTAAGGTTTGGGGTTGTCCTACCTATGTCATGGTGACTCAGCAAGATAAGCTTTCGCCACGAGGGCAAAAGTTTAGGTTTGTTGGATATCCTTCGAATACGAGGGGATATCTGTTCTATGATACCGAGCATCGAAATGTGTTCGTAGCTCGCTTCGCAAAATTTCTAGAAGTAGAATTTTTCTCAGAAGGTGGTAATCATAGACAGGTTGAGCTTGATGAAGTCCAACCTGAAAACAACGAACCAACGGAGGAACCTGAAGTTCAAGTAGATGAATGACCTTCAACACACACACTCCGTAGGTCGGAAAGGGTATCTAGACCTCCTGAACGCTTGTATTTGATACAAGAAAAGAGTCTGGATGTTCTCTTAGTTGAAGAGACTGATCCTTTCACCTATAGAGAATCGATGTTGGACATCGACTCCGTGAAATGGCAAGGTTCCATGAAATCCGAGATAGACTCAATGCATGAAAATCAAGTTTGGGACTTGATTCCGCTTCCCGAAGGAATTGTTCCTATCGGTTGTAAATGGGTTTACAAGAGGAAGCGCGGGCCTGACGGTAAGGTTGAAACTTACAAGGCCCAACTGGTAGCAAAAGGTTACACGCAGCGACCTGGCGTCGACTACGATGAAACTTTTTCGCCGGTAGCAATGCTTAAGTCTATCCGGATTTTTCTTTCTATAGCTACGTATCATGACTATGAGATTTGGCAAATGGATGTCAAAACGGCTTTTCTAAATGGATTTCTTGATGAAGAAATCTATATGGAACAGTCGAAGGTTTCACGTCCAGCGAAACCTCGGGTATGGTATGTAAGCTTAAGAAGTCCATTTATGGACTTAAACAAGCTTCACGAAGTTGGAATCTTCGATTCGATGAGATTATTAGATCGTCTGGTTTTCTCAAGAATTCGAAAGAATCCTGTGTGTATGAGAAGGCCAGTGGGAGCATGGTCGTATTTTTAGTCCTATATGTTGATGACATCCTAATCATTGGGAATGATTTAGGTATGTTGCAAAGCGTAAAAGCGTACCTCTATAAGAATTTCTCCATGAAGGACCTGGGTCCTATGTTTTAGGGATAAAACTCTATAGAGATAGACAAAGGAGGCTGATTGGGTTATCCCAATCAACGTACGTAGATAAGATCTTGGAACGGTATAGCTTTGGTAACTGTAAGACAGCAAACATACCGTTCAGACATGGGATTCATCTTTCTAAGAAGATGTGTCCACAAACAGAAGATGAGAAGGTTAGAATGTCTAACCAACCTTATGCTTCGTGTTTGGGTAGCATAATGTATGCCATGTTATGTACGAGGCCTGATATCAGTTTCGCTGTTAGCGTAACTAGTCGATATCAGTCCAATCCAGGTAATGACCATGGATGGCCATTAAACATATCCTAAAGTATCTTAAAGGTACTAAGGATAAGTTAATAGTTTATGGAGGAAACGAACTGCAGGTTAATGGGTATACAGACTCCAATTTCCAATCGGTCCTGATGATAGAAAGTCTACATCTGGATTTGTCTTTACCCTTAACGGAGGTGCAGTTTGTTGTAAGAGTTCCAAACAGGGATCGACAGCTGATTCCACCACCAGGGGAGGCGGAATATATTGCAGCTTCTGAAGCTGTAAAAGAGGCTGTATGGATAAAGAACTTTATCAAAAAAATTGGGAGTTGTCCCAAATATCGAGAATGCGATTCCGTTATACTGTGATAATACTGGAGCCATTGCGTAAGCAAAGGAACCGAGGGCGCATCAGAAGTCGAAGCATGTGGAACGCAAGTACCACATCATTCGAGAGATCGTGTCGCGAGGGGATATTGTCGTGTGCAAGGTACCGAGTGAAGATATGTAGCAGACCCGCTGACGAAGGCCATACCCCAAGTTTGTTTGATAAACCGTGGAGTCGATGGGATAGATACAATCGTCGTATTGGCACTAGAGCAAGTGGGAGATTTTTTGGGGTTGGTGCTCAGAGCGCCAATTCCCGGTTGTATTTCTGTTAAATACTTCTGTAAAACATTATTATTATGAATAATATATGCAGTTTCTATAATATAATCTATCTTTCTATATGGTAAAGACGTAATGACCCTAGAATGATTAGTCATGATACAGTTGTAAAAGCGTCGCAACGGACATTGAGTAGTATCATGACGTTGTCATTCTCAGACAGTTCCTGGTCAAGGTTTACACTACTTGGTCAGTATAGTAAACCCGTTGAGACCGGTACATGTCGTATACTGGAAATATAATTCCAATGGTTTCTCAATGAACCATAAGTCTTTGAGACTAGTATAGACGTGTAGGTGTTTATAGCGGATAAACACTGAACGACTCACCGAAGATTCTTAATGGATGGTACACCAGCGTCAATAAGAATCTTCTTGGGTTGAGTAGCACTTGTGATTCTTAGACTTGAGATGCCATTGTGGGCACATGAGACATCTTCTACACTTAGACGGTAGTCACGTCACCGATCTATTTAGATCAGACCTCCGCCTGTTTGTTAGGTGTAGACAGATCCTCCAGGGTGTCCTATGTGTATCAAGATAGGATCCGTCAGTTCTGTGTATCAGAGCATAGGTAGTCCATATGATTAGCAATCAGATAAAACCATGGGCCCGTGGTAAAGTTTAGAAGCTAGTTCTAAACATTCTTTTAGAGATTGCTAATGGAATAGTCGACTGGATAATCCCGATAGAGATTTGGCGTTTACATCTATATCTCTGGGATTTATCCGGATACCTGTGACGGAGGAATTATACATTTGCCATGACCTCGACCTGTATGGTTCAGCGTGATTATCCGTGATCGTCATAATCTACGGGTGGATAGATTATGGACACGAAATTTGATTTCGTGACGGATATACCTGAATCTAGAGAGTCTCAATAATGAAACATACTCGTAGAGCACTAGAGCAACATGAATAAATAATATTGATTATTTATAAAGTCGTTTAAAGGTTAAACACTAAGACGTGCTAAAAGGACTAGATAGTCATTTGCCTAATTATTGTGTATTTAATACTTGATTAATTTAAATACACATTAATTAATAGTCAAAATGAGTTATTTGACTTTTATCCTAAATGAATATTGTTTTTAATATTTAATGTAAATATTATACATATATTTAATATATTTGTATTTGATTAATTAATTATTTTATTGTTAAATGATTAAATTAATTAAAATATAAATATCTTATGTTAGGATATTTGTTGTAAAAGACATTAGTTGCTTTTGTTGACTTAAATAAATATAATAAAGTTGTTATTTAGATATTTAGGCAAGTTGACCAAATTAGCTTGAAATGAAAATGAAATTACAAGTCTTATATTTTGTATATGTGAAATTCGGCCCAAGGCTTATTGTTGCAAGTATAAATTGATTTTCATTTCACTTACACAAAACCTAATACACTTTACCAAATAAACTCCATTGAAGAAAACTAAGGAAAGCTTGAGAAAAGAAAGACATATCAAAGATAGCTTGGAATTTAGTAAGTTTTTCAAACTTGCTATTAGAGAGGAAATTGTTCCTTAGGTTCTAGGCTTCAACATGTGATGTTCTTAGATTATTTATTTCTTTTTCTTTGTGTTTTTGTTGATGGAAGTTTGATTGAAGTGTTGAGCATGTATGGTGAAGGAAGGTTGTGACTATTGTAGTTGTAAACTTTCTTTTAAGGTTTTTGAAAACATGTTGCTAATCTAGAGTTATTGACCCACTCTTAAATGACCTAGATTTGATCTTGAGTTGTTTCATTGTGTTGAGACTTGGATTGGATGGAAGAATGATTATTGAAGTAATTGATTTAATGTATTTGGTCTAATTGGTCCAATTTGTGGAAATTGAAAAATTAGGGTTCATGACCAATTCCAAATTTGGGGATTTTCATATATGTTGTGTATTTGTGTGTGTATATGATGCATACAAAGTTTCATGTTGATTGCATTTCATTTGGATGTGTCTTGAAGCATGAAAGTGCAAAATGCACAAATTGGAGCCTAAAGGAGGCTCTCGGCCAAGGACTTGATATTTGGGGATTTTGGTTGCTTTGGTGTTTTGATGCTTTGAACATCATAAGTTCATCTTGGAAATGATTTAGAATCATTCAAAATTGATTTGATCAATTTCGGACTAAAATGGACAAAAATACAAAGCAATGGTATTTCGGTAAATTCACCTAAAAATGTTTTATTGAATTTATTTTCATAATTTGATTATTGGAATGTTAAATAAATATGTTTATTTAATTAATCTGAGAAAAAGTTTTGAAATCTGAAAATCGGATTTTCACCGCTTCCGCTGCGTTACCGGATTCCGCCCCCCTAAAAACCCCTACAGGTTTAACCCGTTACAGGTATACCTTTATATTCTAGAACACTAAAGTCTTTTATTTTATAAAGATGATATTGAGATAACCACATTAGATATGAATAACAGTATTTATATTTTGAATATAAATAAATCTCAAACGTATAACATGACAAACAAATAGCTCAAACTGATTTAAGCAGTTGAGACTTATAAGTGGCATTGTTGTCTGGGACACATTAAACAAGACTCGTATATCCACACTTTCGAAGAGTGGGTACTAGGACAAATTTGATTCTATTCAAATGATGTCTACGAATCTAGTTTATTAGGCAAAGTGCCTAAAATACCTTTTACTTGGTAAAAGTGCAAGTGCCACCGATCTGTTAGCCATCGTTCATAGTGACGTAAGTGGGCCCTTATCTAGCTAGGATAGATGTGGATATGAATGTTTCATGACCTTTACGAATGTGGCATCGCGTTATGGTTATGTGTTTCTTTTGAAACACAAATCAGAAACTTTTAGAGTTTTGATACAAAGTAGACAAATAGATCGGCTAAAGTATTAAACCGTCATGGTTAGACCATGATGGAAAATACTTAAGTAATAAGTTTCTAGTATACTTGAAAGAGTATAGTATTCTTTCAATGCGGACTCCTCCCGGAACACGTCAGTTTGATGGTGTGTCCGAACGGAGAAACCGAATTTTGATGGACATGATAAGGTTAATCATGAGTCACTCTGAGCTACCATTTCCTTCAAGGGATATGCATTTAACAGTGCAGAACTTATTTTGAATAAGGTTCCATAAAAAAATTTGTTTGACAGATTTCATATTAGATATGAACAGGAAATAAACCGGGTTTTCTCATTCCTGAAGATTTGGGAATGCTAGGCATATGTTTGGATGATACCAAACTAGAACCCAAATCGGATAAGTGTCTAATTGTTGGTTATCCTAGGGAAACCAAAGTATAGTACTTATACAATTCACTAGAGAACAATGTAATTGTTGCTCGCCATGCGGTTTTCCTAAGAGGAATACCTATATGCAGTGGTAAGTGGGAGGAAAGTAAAACTCGATGAAAATCAGAGTAATACTGTTCAAGGCACCGATTCCTTAATGGAACACAAATAGTTCATCAATGATGAATCTATACCAATAATCTTCGAATACACAAGAACCGCGTAAGTCGGAGAGAGTCAGAAAACAACCTAGGGTATGGGTTTCTGATCTCACCTCATTAAGATGTCAATCTTATTGAGGAATACGAACTGACTACGCATGAGGAAGTGATACAAGGTATCGACTCCCTATCATGGCAAAGTGTCATGAAATCCGAAATGGATTCCATGTATACCAACCAAGTTTGGATACTAGTTGATGTACCGGAAGGCATTGTGCCTATTGGTACTATTTAAGTCTTCAAGGAAGACATACATGGAAGGCAACATACCAACGTACTAAGCTAGGCTTGAAGTGAAAAGGTATCGTTATCAACATTGTGTCGATTACGACGAAACCTTTTACTCGTTGCCATTTTTTAAATCCATTTGGATAATGCTTGCTGCCGCTGCATGTTTCATTTATGAAATATGGCAGCTAAATGCCAAAACTGCTTTCCTTAACGGAAAATTTTTGGAGGATGTTTACAACATCCTGACGGTTTTGTCATACCAAAACGAGCAAACAAGGTTTGCAAGTTAATTCGATCCATGAATGAATTGAAGCAAGCATAGCGTTATTGGAACTATCGTTTTGATGTAATCATAATGGTGTATGATTTAATTTAAAACGAAAATGATTCTTGTGTATATAAGGAGGTTAGTGGGAGCGCACTGAATATGAATGTCCTATATAATGATTACATATCATTTCTTGGAAATGATATTCCTATAATACAATCGGTGAAAGCTTGGCTTTCATGAAAATTCTCCGTAGATTCTTGGGAGAAACAACCTTTATTCTAAGAATAAATATCTACTGGGATAGATTAAAAGTTGTTGGTACTCTCTGAGAACTCGTACATTGAAATAAATGTACACGACCTGGTGTCTCATATACTTTGAGCATATGGAGTCACAATCGGGCCAATCCAAGTGATAGTCACTGGATTGATGTTAAGAACATCCTTAAGTATTTTAAAGGAACTAAGGATGTTGTCTTATACTATGGAGAAGGAGAACTTGAAGTGACTGGGTTCATTGTTGCAAGTTTCCTAACCGATAAAAACGACTATAAGTCGTAACAACGGTACTATATAGTTTGAATTACGGAAAATTGAGCTGGAAATCTTCCAAGCAAGATACTGTTACCGAATAAAAACAAAAGTGGATTATTGCTGCAGCTGAGGCAGCAATAGAAGCCTTTTGGATCGATAATAATCCTAATCAGATTATGAATAGTTCTGTTAGAAGCTGAGCTAGGGTACAGCGCAGGCTAAAGAATTAATGGTCTCATCAACGATCCAGAAAAATACTTCAACTATTCATCTGATTCGTTCGGATCATACATCGTGGCGATGTGATGATCGAATAAATCGCATCAGATAATAATCCTGTAAATCCGCTGATGAAAACATTTCCTCAGCAGAAGTTTGAGTGAACCGTACATAGTTCAGGTGTAGGACACTTGAGTGATTGGCTATAGGCCAAGTGGGAGATTGTTGGACAGTTATGACCCATAGCATCACTATTTGTACAGATCATGGTGTTGTTGTACAAATTAACTATATGACAAAGGAAATTGCTCTTTTATCATTTGTAATTAAATTACCAAGATGTATAAATTATAAAAGGTCCATATGATTAGTTCCGGATTGAGATGATATGAGACAGTATCAATCCACGAAGGTTTAATCATTAAATATCCCTAGTCGTAGTATTATCGAGATTGGACATCGATAATGTAGAATAGACTAGTATTACACTTGTGCGCGTTGTGGGAGCATAACGTCATAGTTCTCATATATTTGGGTATATGATACTCATGCAAGTGTAATAGGAGGTTGTGTTTACCGATGGTACGGAAACAGCTTCGCTCTGGATAGACCCCTCGTAATTCCATTGGTAGTATGACTATGTGTCTATGGAAGTCCGAATCAGGGTAGGTGTATTTGGTCTTAACCCGAGACTTGCACCGCTAATACTTGCGACAATCAATATGCTTTGGTTTTGGTCATCCAGGGCTTTAACCGGTTTTGTGTACGCCTCTTCTGGGTATATTGAGAATCGTAGTGTATTGAGTGTGATGTCGAGATGGAAGTATCACTCCAGTCATAGTGGAGATGATGATCACGTAGGATACAAAACTGGTTCTCTTATATGCTGCAGCTATCGGGATATTATGACTAGGTCATGTTTATCCGATTATAGAGACTAGTTACCAGAGATCTGATATATGCTTTGTACGGGGCAGACACATTTCCAACCCCAGGCCTAGCATGTGACATCCGATGCTGGATTGAAATACTCAATACTACGTATATTACGCCTGATATAGATCACATATTCCAGTAAGAATATTTCTATAGAATTGGGTAGGCACGGTGCTTTGCTAGAAGCCAACCATGTCTTGTAAATCGGAAAAAACGTAGTACTAGGTACGTACGTGTTCGGATAGTCCGACGACCGCATTTACTGCCAACATATCTGGGAATCTCATGGGTCGCTTCCCGAAGATTCACCGATGACGTATGACTCGCACTTTATTCATCTGAGATTAATTATAGGAGAGGGAAAATTAATCTGGGATTAATTACGGAGATATTTTATTTGGGATAAAATATTGTTCATAGAGAGAGAACGATTAATTTGGAATTAATCGATAAATTAATATATTCGATATATTATACAAAATTGGATTTCGACGAGGAATTAAAATTAGATTTTAATTCGGGCGAACGAGTTAATTTAGAATTAATTCGTTTGCGACGTGAATAGTAATTTTGCTAGGCATTATTATTTAATTAAATTTGATTTAATTACGTCGCAACGGAAAATTCGTTAATTCGGAATTAGCGAACCCGAGCCCGGGAGTGTTTGCGAACGCACTCGCATTTCGAATTCAAGTGCGGCCCACAAGTCACATCAAGCGTCAAATCATTAGTCACTTTGATTGATGTGATGTCTAGTCACTTTGAGTGATTGACAACATGTCACTATTGATTGATGGTAGTGGTTGGAAAGCATTAATTGCTTTTTGTCTCCTAAATTGTATTTGACTTTTGGAAAGGCCTTTTACAATTTTTTGGATTTGATTTTTGTGTATTAGATATACAAACCAACTAACACAAAACTCTCTCCACTCACACTCTTCTATCTCTCGGCTTAGGCCATTTTTATTCCTCCATTTTACTGCAATTGCCGTGAGATGTAGGAGAAGCATAAGGGAATTTTGTGGCAAAATTCCAATGTGCTAGCACACATTCGGGGTCTTGCGAAGGTGATAGGGAACTAACTTATGAGCATGGAATCCTTACCCAAAGCTTGGAGCTTGAAGGAGACATGGAGCACAAAAATTGGTGGTGATCGAAAACTCAAGGAGTCCAAGACAGTCCACTGCCGAGAGCTTCTAGGAGGAGCAAAATGATTTTGTGTTCGTCGCATCCAAAACCGATCAATGTAAGTATGATTCTGCCATATTTATTTTAAGTATTCACACATGATTTCTTGCTTGAATTGATCATTGGGACTTAATAGAAACCCAACTGGTTGTTCACGGCTTTGTATGTTTCACGACTTCCATTTTTTTTGTTCCACGGCTTTCAGGATTTTTTTTCTCTCTTTTGTTTTTTTTTTTGGGTTTTGCTCGGTTGTTTCAAAGAAGAAGAAGAAGGTAGCTTTAAGATTTTTTGTTTTTTTTTGCTTGTGAATTCCGTGTGTGTCTCTCTTAGGGTTTGGTCAAGCCTCATTTTTATAATATTTTCAAGAGATCTTCAATCAAGGAAACAAATCAAATAAATTTGGGGGGATATATTTTGGGAAAGAATTTTTGTAAATTTGGTAAGGATGATATTCACAATCTCATTAAATTGGAAGGTGATTTTGAGGGGATTTAACATGTGTTTTGCATGGGATTTTTTTATTTGGGAAGGTCATGGGCGTGTGGGTTGCATGGGCGTGTGGATGGGTGGGCTGCAAGGTAATGGGCCGTGTGGATGGGTTGCAGGGTAATGGGCCGTGTCCGAGGCTAAGGTTTGAAACAGTGGCTGAGTGAATTGAGGCGGGCTAGTGAGACCGAATCCGAAGAGGAGTTATTTTGGAGGTTTTCTTTCCTTCCGCCATTTACTTCCCGCAACTTCCGTGACTTTTCAGGTAGTGCCTCCATACGAGGCTCATCATTGGGCTTATGCAAAAATGCAGTGTCTACAGACACATATGTTTCTTTTTATTTTAATGGATGATTATGATATACCTTCTTATTATAATAGGAAATAAAAAATAAATTTTAGATATTAGGTGTCATGTGATGCGATGAGAAGACTTAAAAATACTTCACTCTTTGATGCGATGAGAAAATTTAAAAATATTTAATATATATATATATATATATATATTCCTTACCGGATTATCAATGATATTATTTAAAAATTAGTCGGATAGTAAAATATATTTTCTTGTTATAATATGGTTCGTATTTAATAGATTTATTAATTTAATTTTATAATTTTTTTTCCTATTATAATAGAATAGTATAATATGTTTTCTTATTTTAATAGAGTTCTTATAAAATTATAATATATTTTTCTTATTTTAATAGTTTTTTATTTAATAAAAAATTAATTGTAAAGATATTTTAATTTTATAATTTAATAGTAAATAAATTAATTGTATAGGTTAATTTTAGAGATTAAGTGTTACATATATATTTTTTTTTAATAAGAGATTATAATATGTTTTCTTATTATAATAGGTTTCTTTATTTTAATTTTATAATTTAATAAGAATAAATTAAAATATTAATAAATTAATAGGTTTCATACTTTATCGTAAATTATGTTCTTATATTATAATAGTTTCTTATCTAATTATGTTTCTTATTTTAAAATTTTTATCTTTTTTAAAAGGAAGTTTTAATTTAAATAAATAATGGTATATTTTGGTAGTGCCATGTATATAGAATATATATTAATTATATCCAAAATTATTATTTCATTATTCTCAATTATATATTTTTATGGTTTGTACAACTTATTATTTCTCACAATCATATCTAGCATCTTGCTTTTTAGAATCATTAATTTGCATGCTTAAAGATAACTGACTCTGAGTTACTTTTATTGGCTATATATAAATTCACATTCCCAAGCATCATTTTTCACTTTCTAGTTGAGCAAATTTCTCTTGAATTCTCCCTAGATTAATAACATTTCTTAGTTTCATTATAACAATGGAGGCTTTGCGTCAACAAATTGCTGCAATGAGGCATCCTTTTTTGATGAGGTTCAATAATTTATCTTCCTATCTTCTTCTTATTTGTGGATTAATTTTTCATCTTACTATATATACATGCAATATCTTGCGCATTAGATATTACTTTTTGTGTATAAGACTGTAATTAAGGATAGTAGAAAATCTCAAATTTCGTTTCGAATTCGGAATCATGTATCATTTAATATAAATCATTCGAGATTATTTTTAGTTCTGATTAAAAATTATGATCGAAATTTAAGATTCCATACCATTCTATCCAATTTAAAACCTATATGAAATTGAAGAAGATTTTTCGTCCTCACAATCAGGACGGGACCCAAATTGAAAAATCTCCATCCATCCTTACCGATTTCCAACTCTAATATGAACATATTTTTATCATACAATTAACTAATACAAGGTTCTTATTCATCGTAGGAAATCTTGGACAAATATTTTGCTCAGCTTGAACAACTAGAAGATATTTCTAATCCCGGTTTTGTTGAGGATGTGGTGACCTTGTACTTGAGGGACTCAACCAAAACACTGGTTCTAATTGATGAGGAAATGTAATTTTTAATTAATTTATAATTTCATTAACCATGTAATTATTCTTTTATATTAATGCTAATATACTTATGATATTTGTGTTATTTAAACAGTTCAAAAACTCCGGTGGATTACATGAACTTGTATAGGTGCTTTGATCAATTGAAGGGTAGCAGCGCCAGGTAAACGAAAAGAAATTAAAATTTATTTGAATTGAAGTTAAAAGATAATGTCATTATCCTTTTACTACTCCAAGTCCAACTAGCGACTACAACAATTATTGCAGTGTTGTATTTTTACACGGCAATTATAGAAAATTAACAATATGCTACTTTTAAATATGGAAACAATAATATATATATATATATATTGTTTAAATGAATTAAAGAAAAAGTTGGTAAATATATATTTAAGATTTAAAAGATAAATTTGCCCATGTAATGTCATCATGACATCATCACTTGACCAATAACATTTAAAAAAAAAAAAGATAAATATTATTTTTGAGGGGCGAAAATATTATAATTCAATATTTATTACAGTAACTTATTATTTTATACATACTATAATTTTAACTATCTTCACAAATCATATTTACAGCATTGGCGCCAACAAAGTCAAGAATGAAGTTAACAAGGCCAGAGAATTTTGCAAGGAAAAAAATTTGGAAGGGTAACTTTCTTACTTCATCTATTATTAAGGGGTTAGTTATATATATATTTATATATATTTTCTTAATTAAAAATACAGTAAAATGGAGTCTCGTTGATGAATTTCATCATCAAATTTTTTTTTTGTCTTCTCAACAGTCATGGAGACGGGTAAAAAACTAACAATAAATAGAGTGTAAATGAGCTATATTTGATAGCATATAACTTCATTCTAAATAATAAATCAGTTATTCTAAAATTTGCTGACTGCACAGTAAGTCACATACTTGCTCGTTCCATTAAACGCTACTCGTTATTTATTAGAAGAAATAACTGCTAGTAATTAATATTGGTGTTGATGGTGATTTCAGGACCTATGTTATTTAAAGAGTACGGCAGGGGTAAAAAGGGTAACTCCATTGATCGAAACCGTTAAAACCGACCCGACAACTTGACGGTAAGAGGCCGAGCACTTTATACTAAATAGCCGAGCACTTGAGATCGGATGACCGAGCATTATCAGATCGACAGCAGCATTCTCAGTTCAAATGGCTATCATGACCGACCTCATGAAGACCGAGCACATGACGAGGCGTGCTCAGGAAGATAAAACATCATATTCTTGCGGAAAATGGATAAGTTGTCATACTTTAATGGGGTAAAGTAATAACTTAATATCCTAATAGGATAAAGGAAGTAAATGTAGTTTTGATTAGGAATCCTTATGGGAAAAGGGAATAGTTTTGACTAGGAATCCTGATAGGAAAATGAGACCATCTCCAATTAGGAATTCTTGTACAAATAGGAATCTGATTTCTTCACCATTATAAATAGGAGGGTAGAGTGAGTGTAGAGGGACAAGTAGAAAAACAAGTTGAAAGCATCTGAAAATCATCAAAAATTAGTGATCAGAATCATCAAGCTCCGGTTTGTAAAAAACAAAGAAGAGACCTGAGAAGCGTATTGGAGTAATAAAAAAGTACCATCTTGTTCTTGTCCGTGGACGTAGGTCGGATCCAAAAATCCACCGAACCACGTTAAATCTCCTTGTTGATTGGTGTGTTTATCTATCTCTCGCTAAATTTGCTTTTGGTCCCCCATAACCAAACAAATTCACCGTTGAAGGAGGATTCCCTCGGAGGTGATATTCCTGTATTACCCTGAGACCAAAATCCACCGTCAACAGTTGGCGCCGTCTGTGGGGAACTTCACAAAAAGCAGTTCACGTGATAAGACAAATGGCGGAAGGCAGAAATCACCAACCAGGAGGTCCGGCAATGGACTGGATGAGAAAGATGGAAGATAGCATGAGGTCTATGATGGATCGATTAGAAAGAATGGAAGGAGCAAACAACGAGAAACCTGAAACCGGGACCGGTCAGAGGAGGAAAGAGAGGGAAAGAGGGAAAAGAGTAGTAGATGTAAGCGAAGACGAGGGACCCAGAAAGAGAGGCCCTTATGGGATAAGATCTGAAGTGGTAGGAAGAGAGCCACGATCAGAAGACACATGGGAAGAAGAAGAGGAGGAACAATCACCCGACCCCTCCTCCGACAGTTTTTACAACCCCGAGAGGGAGGATAGAAAGTACAACGAAGACGTACAGGAGACCTCCGGGCTTAAGGAACGCCACGCCCGGAACGACAGGCGAACAGAAGGACACAGAAGGCGACACGGGGGCACAGCCCGTGAAATAAAGTCTTGGTTAGAAAAGAGATGACCAGATGGGGAGAAGGCCTCAAGATCGGCGCGGGAGACCCGAGGCGAGGAAGAGGGGTCTCCCTTTACAGAAGAGATAAGGTCAGCACAGTTCCCAAAAAGATTCAGCATGCCGACCATGACACCATACAAGGGCCATACCGACCCCAAAACCCACATTGAAGGTTTCGTCCTACTAATGGAGGTACAAGGGGTAACCGGGGACGCCATCTGCAAAGTGTTCCCCTAACTCTGGCCGGACCGGCCATTCTATGGTATAGAAGCCTAGCCCCAAGAAGCATCAGCAGCTTCGCGCAACTGGGGAAGTCATTCATACGACACTTCAAGGGGGCTTGTGTCCCCCGAAAAACGATTGGAGAACTAAGGCTTATGAAGCAAGGAGACGATGAACCTTTGAAGATATTATTGAAAGATACCATAATATGGTACTCGAAGTTGGAGGGTACGAATCCTCCGAGGCCTAGAAAGTCTCAAGGGAGGTCTGAAGGTCGGGAAGTTGTGGACTCACCTAAGGATTCAAGACGTATCGGATTATGGCACTGCCCTGGAGTTGGCCAGGAAGTTTATTTAATAGAGGAGGAGAAAAAGATTGTCCGGGGAGTAGACACCCGAAAGACTAAAATGCTCAGGTCAGACAATCAGTGGGATTCGATCGGAAATTTGAGGAGACCAGTCCCAGAGCAGAAGAAACTCAGACTGACACCTCCGAGTAGTCATGCTCAAAAGATAAACTCATCTGTCCAAGTCAACCATATCGCGAGGGGGACAGTATACACCCCCTGAACAAACCTATGGCCCAGATAGTTCGGGAAATCCAAGATAAAGGTGTTGGCCGAGCCTAATTTGAGGAGGTTCCCGATTGAGGAGGGAAATAGTAGGGCTTACTGTATCTACCATAACGTAAGGGGACATGCCACGAATGAGTGCAGAGACCTGGGGAGCAGGTGGAAGACTGGGGTGAAAGAAGGCTATCTCAGTGTGTACACAGACCATTCGGTTTTTGAGGTCGACCAAAGTTGATAGCGGAAGTCATCCGGTCAGATGCGTGGAATGCTGAGATGCAGAGAGAGGATGTATTAAGAAAGAGCCTTGCTTGTAGTGACCCTTGTAGAGTTGCAAGAAAGGCAACAGATCCCAAAAATGTGAGTAAGACATCTTCTATCTTAGACTGACATTTGATTTTGCTTGTTTGTTATGGCCCGCCACAATGGTTTTGATATTTTTTACGGCTCGGGTCTGCTCTTGTACCGCCGAGTCCGTTTTGTTGATATTTGTTTTACGGCTCGGGTCTGCTCTTGTACCGCAGAGTCCGTTTTGTTGATATATGTTTTACGGCTCGGGTCTGCTCTTGTACCGCCGAGACCGATGTTTCTTTCCGACTCGGGTCTGCTCTTGTAACGCCGAGATCGATGTTTCATTCCAGCTCGGGTCTGCTCTTGTACCGCCGAGACCGATATTCTTCCGACTCGGGTCTGCTCTTGTACCGCCGAGATCGATGTTTCATTCCGGCTCGGGTCTGCTCTTGTACCGCCGAGACCGATATTCTTCCGACTCGGGTCATCTCTTGTACCGCCGAGATCGATGTTTCTTTACGGCTCGGGTCTGCTCTTGTACCGCCGAGATCGATGTTTCATTCCGGCTCAGGTCTGCTCTTGTACCGCCGAGACAGATGTTTCTTTCCGACTCGGGTTCTGCTCTTGTACCGCCGAGATCGATGTTTCATTCCGGCTCGGGTCTGCTCTTGTACCGCCGAGACCGATGTTTCCTTATGGCTCGGGTCTGCTCTATACCGCCGAGAACCGATATTTCTTTCCGACTCGGGTCTGCTCTTGTACCGCCGAGATCGATGTTCTTTACGGCTCGGGTCTGCTCTTGTACCGACGAGACCGATATTTCTTTCGACTCGGGTCTGCTCTTGTACCGCCGAGATCGATGTTTCTTTCCGGCTCGGGTCTGCTCTTTTACCTCCGAGACGATGTTTCCTTACGGCTCGGGTCTGCTATTGTACCGCCGAGACCGATATTTCTTTCCGACTGGGTTGCTCTTGTACCCCGAGATCGATGTTTCTTTACGGCTGGTCTGCTCTTGTACCGACGAGACCGATATTTCTTTCCGACTCGGGTCTGCTCTTGTAACGCCGAGATCGATGTTTCTTCCGGCTCAGGTCTGCCCTTGTACCTCCGAGACCGAGTTCCTTACGGCTCGGGTCTGCTCTTGTACCGCGAGACCGATATTTCTTTCCGACTGGGTCTGCTCTTGTACCGCGAGAACGATGTGTACCGCGCAGAGACCGATGTTTCTTTCCGACGGGTCTGCCTCTTGTACCGCCGAGACCGATATTTCTTCCACACTGGGTCTGCTCTTGTACCGCCGAGATCGTTGTTTCTTTACGGCTCGGGTCTGCTCTTGTACCGCCGAGATCGATGTTTCATTCCGGCTCAGGTCTGCTCTTGTACCACCGAGACCGATGTCTTTCCGACTCGGGTCTGCTCTTGTACCGCCGAGATCGATGTTTCATTCCGGCTCGGGTCTGCTCTTGTACCGCGAGACCGATGTTTCCTTATGGCTCGGGTATGCTCTTGTACCGCCGAGGAACCGATATTTCTTTCCGACTCGGGTCTGCTCTTGTACCGCCGAGATCGATGTTTCTTTACGGCTCGGGTCTGCTCTTGTACCGACGAGACCGATATTTCTTTCGACTCGGGTCTGCTCTTGTACCGCCGAGATCGATGTTTCTTTCCGGCTCGGGTCTGCTCTTGTACCTCCGAGACCGATGTTTCCTACGGCTCGGTCTGCTCTTGTACCGCCGAGACCGATATTTCTTTCCGACTCGGGTCTGCTCTTGTACCGCCGAGATCGATGTTCTTTACGGCTCGGGTCTGCTCTTGTACCGACGAGACCGATATTTCTTTCCGACTCGGGTCTGGTCTGCGTGCTTGTCCCCGAGTATGCCGAGATCGATGTTCTTTCCGGCTCGGGTCTGCTCTTGTACCTCCGAGACCGATGTTTCCTTACGGCTCGGGTCTGTTTGTACCGCCGAGACCGATATTTCTTTCCGACTCGGGTCTGCTCTTGTACCGCCGAGATCGATGTTTCTTTACGGCTCGGGTCTGCTCTTGTACCGACGAGACCGATATTTCTTTCCGACTCGGGTGCTTGTACCGCCGAGATCGATGTTTCTTTCCGGCTCGGGTCTGCTCTTGTACCTCCGAGACCGATGTTTCCTTACGGCTCGGGTCTGCTCTTGTACCGCCGAGACCGATATTTCTTCCGACTCGGGTCTGCTCTTGTACCGCCGAGATCGATGTTTCTTTACGGCTCGGTCTGCTCTTGTACCGACGAGACCGATATTTCTTTCCGACTCGGGTCTGCTCTTGTACCGCCGAGATCGATGTTCTTTCCGGCTCGGGTCTGCTCTTGTACCTCCGAGACCGATGTTTCCTTACGGCTCGGGTCTGCTCTTGTACCGCCGAGACCGATATTTCTTTCCGACTCGGGTCTGCTCTTGTACCGCCGAGATCGATGTTTCTTTACGGCTCGGGTATGCTCTTGTACCGACGAGACGATATTTCTTTCCGACTCGGGTCTGCTCTTGTACCGCCGAGATCGATATTTCTTTCCGACTCGGGTATGCTCTTGTACCGCCGAGATCGATGTTTCTTTACGGCTCGGGTCTGCTCTTTGGTACCGACGAGACCGATATTTCTTTCCGACGGGTCTGCTCTTGTACCGCCGAGATCGATGTTTCTTTCCGGCTCGGGTTGCTCTTGTACCTCCGAGACCGATGTTTCCTTACGGCTCGGGTCTGCTCTTGTACCGCCGAGACCGATATTTCTTTCCGACTGGGTCTGCTCTTGTACCGCCGAGATCGATGTTTCTTTACGGCTCGGGTCTGCTCTTGTACCGACGAGACCGATATTTCTTTCCGACTCGGGTCTGCTCTTGTACCGCCGAGATCGATGTTTCTTTCCGGCTCGGGTCTGCTCTTGTACCGCCGAGACCGATGTTTCCTTACGGCTCGGTCTGCTCTTGTACCGCCGAGACCGATGTTTCTTTTCGGCTCGGGGCTGGATTTCGTTCCGCCGAGGCCACTTGTTTATTTGGCTCGGGGCTGGATTTCGTTCCGCCGAGGCCGCTTGGTATTTGGCTCGGGGCTGGATTTCGTTCCGCCGAGGCCGCTTGGTTATTCGGCTCGGGGCTGGATCTCGTTCCGCCGAGACCACCGCTTGGTTATTCGGCTCGGGGCTGGATTCGTTCCGCCGAGGCCACTCGGTTATTCGGCTCGGGGCTGGATTCGTTCCGTCGAGGCCACTCGTTTATTCGGCTCGGGGCTGGATTGGATTCGTTCCGCCGAGGCCACTCGGTTATTCGGCTCGGGGATGGATTCGTTACGCCGAGGCCACTCGTTTATTCGGCTCGGGGCTGAATTCGTTCCGCCGAGGCCACTCGGTTATTCGGCTCGGGGCTGGATCTCGTTCCGCCGAGACCGCTGTGTTATTTGGCTCGGGGCTAGATTTCGTTCCGCCGAGGCCGCTTGGTTATTTAGCTCGGGGTCGGGTTACGTCCCACCGAGTCAACCCTTTGGACTGGGGACGTAACATTCCCCCAGGTCTAAGTACCTTTCTCAGCTCGGGGTCAGGTTACGTCCCACTGAGTCAACCCTTTGGACTGGGGACGTAACATTCCCCCAGGTCTAAGTACCTTTCTCAGCTCGGGGTCGGGTTACGTCCCACCGAGTCAGCTTCTCTGGACTGGGGACGTTAACATTCCCCCAGGTCCAAGTACCTTTCTCAGCTCGGGGTCGGGTTACGTCCCACTGAGTCAACCCTTTGGACTGGGGACGTAACATTCCCCCAGGTCTAAGTACCTTTCTCAGCTCGGGGTCGGGTTACGTCCCACCGAGTCAGCTTCTTTGGACTGGGGACGTTAACATTCCCCCAGGTCCAAGTACCTTTCTCAGCTCGGGGTCGGGTTACGTCCCACCGAGTCAGCTTCTTTGGACTGGGGACGTAACATTCCCCCAGGTCCAAGTGTCTTTCTCAGATCGAGGTCGGGGTACGTCCCACTGAGTCAGCCCTTCGGACTGGGGACGTAACATTCCCCCAGGTCTGAGCATCTCTCACAGCTCGAGACAGGATCACATGCCACCGAGCACATCATCGTTAGCTCAGAGGCAAAATTTTTCCTCACAATCGAGATTGAATCAGTCAGGGGCCTGGACCTCCAAATCTTTGGAACATATATTACATAGGAGGAGTCATTTTTTAGTTTGGACAACAAAAGGAACTTCATCTCCTGATGGGACGACCGAAGTAAACAATTGGCCATAAGGTGGAGAATCATTCTGAATGGGATCATCATCTTCAATAACCGAGGACATGAATATAGAAAAAGAAACTTGGTTAATGGCGAAGACAGTTTCTTTGTGATTTCTGGAGCGACCACCAGTAAGGCGATCAGCACACCATCTTTTTTATAGTTCCCGGCATCAACTCGCAAACTCGTTGTTACCGAGAACTAGGGGACAGATGTTGATGGTGATTTCAGGACCTATGTTATTTAAAGAGTACGGCATGGGTAAAAGTGGTAACTCCATTGATCGAGACCGTTAAAACCGACCCGACAACTTGACGGTAAGAGGCCGAGCACTTTATACTAAATAGCCGAGCACTTGAGATCGGATGACCGAGCATTATCAGATCGACAGCAGCATTCTCAGTTCAAATGGCTATCATGACCGACCTCATGAAGACCGAGCACATGACGAGGCGTGCTCAGGAAGATAAAGCATCATATTCTTGCGGAAAAGGGATAAGTTGTCCTACTTTAATGGGGTAAAGTAATAACTTAATATCCTAATAGGATAAAGGAAGTAAATGTAGTTTTGATTAGGAATCCTTATGGGAAAAGGGAATAGTTTTGACTAGGAATCCTGATAGGAAAAGGAGACCATCTCCAATTAGGAATTCTTGTACAAATAGGAATCTGATTTCTTCACCATTATAAATAGGAGGGTAGAGTGAGTGTAGAGGGACAAGTAGAAAAACAAGTTGAAAGCATCTGAAAATCATCAAAAATTAGTGATCAGAATCATCAAGCTCCGGTTTGTAAAAAACAAAGAAGAGACCTGAGAAGCGTATTGGAGTAATAAAAAAGTATCATCCTGTTCTTGTCCGTGGACGTAGGTCGGATCCAAAAATCCACCGAACCACGTTAAATCTCCTTGTTGATTGGTGTGTTTATCTATCTCTCGCTAAATTTGCTTTTGGTCCCCCATAACCAAACAAATTCACCGTTGAAGGAGGATTCCCTCGGAGGTGATATTCCTGTATTACCCTGAGAGCAAAATCCACCGTCAACAATTGGTAATTTCATGCTTTTCTAAAAAAAAAACAATAAAAGTTATCAAATGAATTTTATTATTATTAACTACTTGGATTCAATGTGTGAGCAGTACAAAGGCCTCCTTCGAGCAGTTGAAAGTGGAGCACACCACTCTGAAAACTAAACTCCAGGCTTATTTTGAGGTTAAATTCTCCCACAAATATATATTTATTTTTATTTTTACTTAATTTCCTGAAAAATTAAAAGCTTCTAAATTGAATTACCCCACTTTCGTTTTTTTTTTTTTTTTTTTTTTTTGTACAGCTAGTGGCTAAACTTGAGTCGGCTTAAAGATCTGCGCATCCAAAAATTCCCAACCTGTAGTAATAAGAAGATTTAGGCTTTTTGTTTAATGAGATTCGCTAATTTATCTTAAGAATTTACCCTTTATGTGTTTGTTTGCTTTTTCATTTCTAATGTGTGGCCTTGTTGGAAATTTGATACCCTGTTGGGCTAGAACAAGTTTCCCTATAGTTGTGGTTTTTGTAGTAAAGTGTTGCCAATTATCAAGATGGCGCTCTCTTTGTTTGTAATCTTTTAAGTTGGAGTTGGAAATCTTGGAATCAAGTGTGATTTGTGTTTTTCTTCAATCTCCCTCTTCCTTCTCTTACGAAAATCTTCTATTATATAATCATCAACTCATGCGACATTTAACTTATTATCTCACCCTAAAAAATCGTTCAATTGCTCACGGATAATTCCGTCGGCAATCGCTGAAAAACTATTAATACTTACAGTTATCTGATGGTTTATTTCTATCGATAAAAATCTTATCATTATTTTATTTATCGACTTAATTATATTTTATCGTTAATCACTGATGGAAATTTCGTTGCTAAGTTTATTGGAGTTGTAAAGATAAATTATCAGATATTTACCGAAAAATTTCCATCAGTAATTATTTAAATATCGAGAAAATACCAATGAAAATTATATTGGTAATTTTTATTTTACCAACGGAGTTATCCATCGATATTTTCTTTGTATTTTTATTATTGTCTTATATATTAATCTGTCAGTAATTTACTGGTAGATAATTTCTATATGTATATTAATTATTATTTTTAATAATTTTTTATTATTTTAATTAGTATAAATACCTGTAATAATATAATAGTTTCCAATAAACAATGGTCATATGTAAATATATATATATATATATATATATATATATATATATATATATATATATATATATATATATATATATAAGGTCAAATCTTAATATAATAAATTACATAAAAAGAAAAAAAAAACATAAAAAATTTAAGTGTCTAACTATCACTGATGGCAGAGGGAGGGATATTGTAATATCCCGAATTTTTTTTTAAATAGTTCTGGAAGGTTTCTGAATTAAAGTTAGTTTTAGAGCGAGATAATATTCAAAAATAAGAGTTTATGTGTTGGAAAATAGGTCGAAATATTTTTAAGTGAATCTTCGTAGTGTTGGAAAACACGTGGTTTCGAGAACCGGTTCCGCGATTCCTGTTTATATCGTTATACGTGAAAAGTTTATTATTTCAGCTATAAGAATAGTAAACAAACTCTGATTGAGCTGATTCTTGAACCATTTGACTCTTTTTTCCAAGACGAACAAAATTGGATATGTTTATTATTGGATATGTTTAAAGAATGAAATGAATATTGATTGTTGATTTAATTTGATTGAAATCAAAATTGGATATTATTTCCCCAAATTTTTGTGAAGTGTGAAGCATGTATTAGATTGATTTTGCTTCAATTTGTGTTGGACATAAGTTGAATAATTAAAGCATGATTAATTAGTTTAATTGATGTTTTGGAAACATTGGTTTAATTAATTAATTATGACAATTACACTTTAAATATAATTAATGTGATATTTGGAATGTTATATTAATTAAAATTAGTCTTTAAAATCGGATTGGGCTAATTTTGTTGTATTTGGGCTTAATGGGCTTGGTTGGGCCAAACTTGGTTTTGGACAATTGGATTGGATCCAAATTGGGCCCAAAACCATTTCCATAAAGTTGAAATATAACTTTTGGGCCTTTTAAAAATTTAATTGGGCCAAAATTGATTTTGGGCAAATGGTGATTCCTTATTGGGCCTTGGCATCTTGGGTTTCATCCATAATTGCCAAAGCTCATGCCTTAAGAATTAATTGAAAGCCCATTGGACTTTAATTGAATAGTATTGGATACTAAATGGGCCTTTGGGACCCATTAAGATTGGATTTGGAATCCAAGTCTAAAAGACACTATTAAAAGTGTAATTATTTAATTTGAAATTAAATAAGAATTAGTATTGGATACAAATTAAATTGGATTTAAAATTGTAGTTCAATATAATTCAAGAACACGTACTTTGAGTATTTATTCTTAAACGAGTTGGACTCGCGCAAATCAAATCGTTGTTTGAACATTGGATGGTCATTAATTCAAAGATTAATTAATTGGATTAGATTGATTGAATAACATGCTTTGTGTGAATACTTGGATGTATTGTATGAATAATTTATATCGGATGGATATTAGAAGGGTGAAGGTAATTTTGGAAATTGTTGTAATAAATTTAGAATTTATTAAACTGTACCTGCGTGTCCAGCCTATTATCTCTATTCTCTTTGTATTTCTCTTCTCACCAATTCCCCTAAATGTAAATGAGGTTTCTTTAGAAGTATTATGTAATTGGGTAGAAGTATGAATAGTGCTAGCGGGAGAGAGGAAATGGAGAGATTTGTTCTAGGAACAAATTTGTTATATATCCATCCGCATATCATTATTATTTTATTTCGCGCCTTAATATGCTTTTAGAATGCATGCGTAAGGGTGTATGATGAGACCTAATCAAAGATAATAAATTGGTTGCCAATTTACGCCAAAAACCCTCATCAAATATTAAGCATTTTTCCTTCCATTGAGTGGTTCTCTCTCAAGATCCAAGATTGGCATTAGTTTGTTGGCCAAAGTCAAGATCAATGTCCATCGCGGATGTGTTTGAACCACGAAAGCTTTGTTCTATATCGCATGTCTTGGGCGGTTGTGACTTGTTGGCCAAAGTCAAGGTCACCTCTAGTTCATCGACGTAGATTACGAAGCTTTCCCACTGTCAATGGGTCTCGCTTAACTGGAATCATTAAGTTTGTTGAGCCAAAGCCAAGACTTAGTTGATTCAGAGGAAAATGTTAGGAAATATATTGGATATATTTACATATATTGGATATATGTTTCGGACTTGGAGGTCCACCTATTGGATCTAGGAATTGGATGAGATCCAATTGATCTTAGAGATCTACCTAGTTAAGTTTCATACAACTTGTTGGACAAAGTCAAGGTTATGTGTTATTTAACGAGATCCTAGCCCACTAGGAAACTAGGTTTCCCAAGTACTCCACAGAGGGTTAGAGGCTCGTCGAAAAATAGTGGGAGACAAGTATTAAATTTTCAATTTGGTTTAAATACTTGCAAATACGCGTTCTTTTATTTTAATTTATCGTTGTTATAAATATATTAGTTGGACTAATATTTAATATTGCTTTTGTTGAACAGTTAGACTGTACAACACTCTACTTCATTTATAGTTGGTTATATAGTTGGACTATAGTAATCATTACATTTGATAGTACCCGAAATTATTGATTGGATAGTTGGAATATAGCAATCAATATAGCTGAAAGATTAGCGTAAAAGAACATAATCCTAGGTGAAAATGTCTTTTAACGACGTAAAGTTTCAGATTGGGAATTAAATCTCAGGATAGTCCTGGAAGCCAAGAAGTTACTATATATAATAGAGAAACCTCTCGGGCCTGAGCCCGGAGTTGAGCAAATAGTAGAGCATGAGCTTTGGAAGACTCATTGTGATGATAATTTTAGTGCTCAATCCGTCATGCTTGCCGCAATGACTCCTTAATTTCGTTGTCAGAACTAAGGATCAGATCATTATACCATGATGTTGAAATTATAGAATCTTCATAGAAGTATGAATTGAAAAATAAGCTCTTTCACTCGAGCATGTCAGAGAGTACATCTGTCAAGCACTAGGTGTCACAGATGATTACTGACATCGAACAGCTAAGGTTAGCTGGGAATTACCTACAAGGTCGAGACTTCCATAGATTTTATCTTATAGTCTCTGCCCGAATGTTGGGGCGGGTTCATCATGAACCAAGAGAAAACTCTTGGAGAGTTAATGACTATGCTCAAGGAAGCAGAGCCAGAACTTCTAAAAGGGCAAGAAACACAAGTCGCATCTTACTTTGACATCCCAGAAGGCCAAGGCTTGGCCGAAGGCTTCTAAGGGTGTGAAGAAAAGAGGCAAAGGCAAAATCGTCACAGTCTTCTGGGAAGAAAAATGACATATCCTACGATGTCTGCCTAAACTATGGCAAATGGGGTCATTGGAAGCGTGACTGTCGTATGGACAAGGCAGACATGAAGAAAGTGAAGGCGGGCAAAGCTCTAACTTCAGATATGTTTGTTATAAACTTGTCCACTACTAGTTTTAGAATTGGATTTTGATACTGGATGTGGTATATACATATGTACTGATGTGCGGGATCTGCTGATTAGGAGGAGACTGGCTTCATATGAGATTGACCTACGAAACTATTATAATGTACCTAGTTTGACTAGAAACATTATCTCTATATCTAGTTTAACTCGTTGCGGGTATACATTTATATTCTAGAACACCGGGTGTTTTGTTTATAAAGATGATATTAAGATATACACATTAGATGTGAATAACAATATTTATATTTCGAATATAAATGAATCTCAAACATATAACATGACAAACAAAAAGCTTAAACTGAGTAAATCCGATGAGACTTATTTGTGGCATTGTCGTCTGGGACGCATTAACAAAACTCGTATATCCACTCTTTTGAAGAATGGATACTATGGACATATTTGATCCTAAATCATATGACGTCTACGAATCTTATTTATTAGGCAAAGTGCCAAAAGTGACTTTTAGCGGTAAAGATACACGTGCCACCGAGCTGTTAGCCCTCGTTCATGGTGACGTATGTGGGCCCATATCTAGCTAGGCTAGAGGTGGTTATGAATACTTCGTAACCTTAACGGATTTTGCATCACGTTATGGTTATGTGTATATTGTGAAACACAAATCAGAAACTCTTGATAAATTCAAAGAGTTTCGACACGAAGTAGAAAAACAGACCGGAAAAAGTATTAAAACGTCACGGTTGGACCGTGGTGGAAAATACTTGAGCAATGAGTTTCTCGATTACTTGAAAGAGTATGATATTCTTTCATAATGGACTCCACCCGGAACACCTCAATTGAGTGGTTTGTCCGAACGAAGAAACCAGACTTTATTGGACATGGTTAGGTTAATAATGAGTCGCAATGATCTACCAATTTTCTTTAAGGGATACACATTGAACAACACAATACTTATTTGGAATAAGGTTCCGTCAAAGTCTGTTGGACAGACTCCATATGAAATATGGACAGGAAAGGAACCGAGTTTCTCATTCCTGGAGATTTGGGGATGCTGGGCATGTTAAACGTTTGGATGGTACCAAACTAGAACCCAAATCAGATAAGTGCCTATTCGTAATTGGTTATCCTAGGGAAACCAAAGGAAACTAATTCCACAACTCACAAGAGAAAAAGATATTTGTTGCTCTCCATGCAGTTTTCCTAAGAGGAATACCTAAATGCAGTGGTAAGTGGGAGGAAAGTAGAACTCGATGAAAATCAGAGTAATACTGTTACTGGCACCGATCCCATAACGGAACACAAATAGTTCATTAGGGATGAGACTGTTCCACAATCTTCTACATACACAAGAACCGCGTAGATCAGAGAGAGTCAGGAAACAACCTAAAAGGTATGAGTTGCTGATCTCACCTCATGTAGATGTCAATTTTATTGAGGAAGACGAACATACTACGTATGAGGAAATGATACAAGGTATCGACTCCGTTTTATGGCAAAGTGCCATGAAGTCTGAAATGGATTCCATGTATACCAACCAAGTTTGGACATGGTTGATATACCAGAAGGCATTGTGCCTATTGGTAACAGATGGGTCTTCATGGTGAAGACAAACATGGATGGCAACATACAAACGTACAAAGCTAGGCTTGTAGCGAAAGGGTATCGTGATCAATATAGTGTCGATTATGACGAAACATTTTACCTGTTGCCATGATTAAATCCATTCGGATAATGCTTACTATTACTGCGTATTTTGTTTATGAAATATGGCAGCTGAACGTCAAAAACCGCTTTCCTTAACAGAAACCTTTTGGAGGATGTTTACAACATCCTAACGTTTTTGTCATGCCGAAACATGCAAACAAGGTTTGCAAGTTAAATCGATCCATTTATGGATTGAAGCAAGCATTGTGTTCTTGGAACCAACGTTTTGATGAGATCATAATGGTATACGGTTTCATTCAAAACGAAGATGATTCATGTGTATATAAGAAGGTTAGTGGGAGTGAACTGACAATGATTGTCCTATTCTTTGATGATGTATTATTTCTTGGAAATAATATTCCCATGTTAACAATCGGTGAAACTTGGCTTTCATTAAAATTCTCTATGGAATACTTGGGAGATGCAACCTTTATTATAGGAATAAAGATCTACTAGGATAGATCTAAAAATTATTGGCACTCTCCGAGAACTCGTACATTGAAAGACATGAACGCGACCTGGTGTCTCATATGCTTTGAGTATTTGGAGTCACAATTAGGCCGATCCAGGTGATGGCCACTGGATTGATGTTAAGAACATCCTTAAGTATCTTAGACGAACTAAAGATGCTTTCTTAAGCTATGGAGAAGGAGAACTTGAAGTGACTGGGTTCACCGTTGTAAGTTTCTGAACGGATGAAGACGACTTTGAGTCGCAATAAGGGTACATATTTTACTTGAACAACGGAACAGTGAGCTGGAAATCTTCCAAGCAAGATATTGTTGCCTATTCAACAAAAGCGGATTATATTGCTGTAGCTGAGGCATCAGAAGAAGCATTTTGGATCTATAAAATTCCTAATTATATTAGAAGTAGTCATGTTAGCAGCTGAGCTAGGCTACAGCATAGGCTAAAGAATTTCGGTCTCATCAACGATCCAAGTATGTACTTCGACAATTTCATCTGATTCGTGAGATCATACGTCGTGGCGATGTCAAGATCAAAAGATCATTTCATATGATAACCTTGCATATCCGCTGGTGAAAGTGATATCTCAGCATAAGCATGAGCGACCCGTACATAGTTCAAGTGTTGGACACTTGAGTGATTGGCTATAGGCCAAGTGGGAGATTGTTGGACAATTATGACCCAAAGCATCACTATTTTGTAAAGGACATGGTGTTCTTGTACAAAATTAACTATGTGACAAAGGAAATTACTTTTTTATCATTTTATAATTGGATTAGTTGGATATATAAATGATAAAAGTCCATATGATTAGTACCGGATTAATAAGATATGAGACAATATTAATCCACGAAAGGTTTAATCATTAAATATCCCTAGTCGTAGTATTATCGAGACTGGACATCGATAATTTGGAATAGGCTAGTATTGCACTTGTGCGCGTTATGGAAGCTTAACGACATAGTTCTCATATATTTAAGTATTGGATATTTATGCAAGTGTGATATGAGGTTCTGTTTGCCGATGGTATGGGAACAGCTTCGCTCTGGATAGACCCCTCGGAATCCCATTGGTAGTATGACTATGTGTCTATGGGAATCCGAATAAGGGTAGGTGTATTTGGTCTTAACTTGAGACTTGCATTGCTAATACTTGCGACAATCAGTACGCTTTGGTTTTGGTCATCTGAGGCTTTAACAGGTTCTGTGTACGCCTCTTCTAGGTATACAGAGAATCGTAGTGTATTGGGTGTGATGTCAAGATGGAAGTATCACTTCAATCATATGGAGATGATGATCACGTAGGATACGAGATTGGTACTCTTAAGTACTGCAGTCATCGGGATAATATGACTAGGTCATGATTATCCGATTATAGAGACTAGTTGCCTGTGATCTGATATATCCTTCATACGGGGCAGACATAATTCCAGCCTTAGGCCTAGAATGTGACATCCGATACTGGATCGTAATACGCAATACTTAGTATACTACGCTTGATAAGGATAATGTATTCCTTAAAAGTATAATTCTAGAGAATTGGGTAGGCACGGTGTTGAGTTCCTAATTAGGTCCCAAGAATCATCCAAATCAAGCATAAAAACGCATGAACACATCAAGGAATAATGGCGGAAACATATACTCACAATGATTGGTTTGAGATGCAAAGAACAACACCATTTTCTTCCTCCATGGAGCTCGGTTTTGGCCATTTGGAACTGCTGTTGGGCGCATTTTTGGGCTGTGAAAATCCTCCATTTTCGGCCATTGAAGACCTCCATTAAAGCTCCAAGCTTTGAGATTCCAAGCTCACAAAATCACTTCCCTATCACCTTTGTATTCCTCCATGAGTGTGCTAGCACTTAGATCTTGCAACAATATCATTAGCTTCTCCATTTTTGTGTGAAAACCAGAAAAAAAAATGGAAGAGAATCGGTCACCATGACCGTGAGAAGAGAGAAGAAGGTTTTTGGCTCCAAAAGCCTTAAAACCGTATATCATTTTCAAGAGAGAGAGAGAAAAGCTTTTACATTTTGTTTTATATATTTACCAAGTAAATAATAAATAAAACATATATCACTTTTCATACAAAAGTCAAAAAGCAAGAAATAAATAATGTTATATTTCATTTCAAGCTTTTAAAAGCTTTTCACCCACTCAAATCAACTATTCACATCAAATCCATCCACTTTAATAAAGTGACAACATGTCATGTCACATCACTCAAGGTGACAAGTGACTTGACGATTGATGCGACTAGCGATTTGACGCTTGATGTGACTTGCGTGCCGCACTCGAATTCGAAATGCGAATGCGCTCCCAATCACGCTCGGGCTCGGGTTCGTTAATTCCAAATTAACGAATTTTCCGTCGCGTCGTAATTAAATGATTACGCCTAGCGAATTCACTATTCACGTCGCTAACGAATTAATTCTAAATTAATTCGTTCGCCCGAATTAAAATCTAATTTCAATTCCGCGTCGAAATCTAATTTCGTTATAATATATCGAATATATTAATTTATCGATTAATTCCAAATTAATCGTTCTCTCTCTTTAACGATATTTTATCCGAGATAAAATATCTCCGTAATTAATCCCAGATTAATTTTCTCTCTCATCGAATTAATCCCAGATTAATTAAAGTGCGAGTCATACGTCATCGGTGAATCTTTAGGAACCGACCCATGAGATCTCCGGATATGTTGGTAGTAAATACGGTCGTCGGACTATCCGAACACGTAAGTATCTCGTACTACGTTTTATACCGATTTACAAGACAAGGTTGGCTTCTAGCAAAGCGCCATGCCTACCCAATTCTCCAGAAATATTCTTACAGGAATATATAGATCTGTATCAGACGTAGTATACAAAGTATCGTGCATATCGGCCCAGTATCGGATAGTCACGTGCTAGGGCTGGGGCTGGATAAGTGTCTGCCCCGTCCGAAGCACATGTCGGATGTCTGGTAACTAGTCTCTATAATCGGATATACATGACCTAGTCATAATATCCCGATGGTTGCGCAACACTTAAGAGTACTAATACCGTATCCTACGTGACATCATCTCCACTATGACTGGAGTGATACTTCCGTCTTGACATCACACCCAATACTCTACGACTTTTTGATAAACCCAGAAGTGGTGTACGCAGAACCGGTTAAAGCCCTGTACCACCAAGACCAAAGTCTACCGATTGTCGCAAGTATTAGCGATGTAAGTCTCAGGTTAAGACCATACACACCTACCCTGATTTCGGCCTCCCATAGACACATAGTCATAATACCAATGGGATTCCGAGGGGTCTATCCAGAGCGAAGCTGTTTCCCGTACCATCGGTGAAACACAACTCCTATCGCACTTGCATAAGTATCCTATACTTAAATATATGAGAACTATGCCGTTGTGCCCTCACAACGCGCACAAGTACAATACTAGCCTATTCCGCATTGTCGATGTCCTGTCTCGATAATACTACGACTAGAGATATTTAATGATTAATCCTTCGTGGACTGATACTGTCTCATATCATCTCAATCCAGGAACTAATCATATGGACCTCTCTTCATTTATACATCTATGGTGATCTAATCAAAAATGATGAGAGTGCAATTTCCTTGTCACATAGTTAATTTGTACAACAACACCGTGATCTGTACAAATAGTGACGCTATGGGTCAAATTATCCAACAATGCTTTGCTAGAAGCCAACCATGTCTTGTAAATCGCTAAGAACGTGGTACTAGGTACGTACGTGTTCGGATAGTCCGACAACCGGATTTACTGCCAACATATCCAGGGATCTCATGGGTCTCTTCCCAAAGATTCACCGATGACATTTGACTCGAACGAAATTAATCTGAGATTAATTATGAGAGAGAGAAAATTAATCTGGGATTAATTACGGCAAGAATTTATCTGGGATAAAATTCAATTAGAAGAGAGAGAACAATTAATTTGGAATTAATCGATTAAATAATATATTCGATATATTAATTGAAATTAGATTTCAATGCGGAATTAAAATTGGATTTTAATTCGGGCAAACAAATTAATTTAGAATTAATTCGTAAGCGACTTTAATAATAATTTTACAAGGCATAATTATTTAATTAAATTATATTTAATTATGTCGCAACAGCAAATTCGTTAATTCGAAATTAAACAAACCCGAGCCCGATCAAAGTTACGTGTTGGATTGTTCGACTTAAATTCAGAATTTACAAGTGGTGGGACCCACTTGACTTACATCAACTAATTTGACTAGTGATGGTAGTAGTTAAGGTTGAGTGAAAGCTTGGATTGCTTATTCTACACTCAATCAACAACCAACACACTTTATCTTTATTTTGAAAAAGATATACCAACTTTGGGACTTGACTTTTGGTAATTGTTTTAAAAAGATAATATCAAAAACCAAAAACTATTCCTCTCTCTTCTCCATGCAATTACCGTGAGCTTTCTTCTCCCATTTTGAGTTTTTGTTGTAATAATTCAAGCAAGCTAGCACTTCAAAGAGCAAATAAGGTGATAGGGAAACTCATCCTTGAGTTGGAAACAACATAGAAATCTTGTAGCTTCTACACATCCATGGAAATTTTCGAAATTCAAAGCCGATCAATGTGAGTATTGTTGGACAATTATGACCCATAGCATCACTATTTGTACAGATCATGGTGTTGTTGTACAAATTAACTATGTGACAAGGAAATTGCCTTTTTATCATTTGTAATTGGATTACCTAGATGTATAAATGATAAAAGGTCCATATGATTAGTTCCGGATTGAGATGATATGAGACAGTATCAATCCACGAAGGTTTAATCATTAAATATCTCTAGTCGGAGTATTATCGAGATTGGACAGCGATAATGCGTAAAAGACTAGTATTACAATTGTGCGCGTTGTGAGGGCATAACAGCAAAGTTATATTTGGGTATAGGATACTCATGCAAGTGTAATAGGAGGTTGTGTTTACCGATGGTACGGAAACAACTTCTCTTTGGATAGACCCCTCGGAATTCCATTGGTAGTATGACTATATGTCTATGGAAGTCCCAATTAGGGTAGGTGTATTTGGTCTTAACCTGAGACTTGCACCGCTAATACTTGCGACAATCAATATACTTTGGTTTTAGTCGTCCAGGACTTTAACAGGTTCTGTGTACGCCTCTTCTGGGTCTATTAAGAATCGTAGTGTATTGGGTGTGATGTCCAGATGGAAGTATCACTCCAGTCATAGTGGAGATGATGATCACGTAGGATACGGAACTGGTGCTCTTATGTACTGCAGTCATCGGGATAATATGACTAGGTCATGATTATCCGATTATAGAGACTAGTTACCAGAGATCTGATATGTGTTTCGTACGGGGCAGACACAATTCCAGGCCCAAGCCTAGCACGTGACATCTGATACTGGATCGTAATACGCAATTCTATGTATACTACGCCTGATAAAGATTGCATATTCCTTTAAGAATATTTCTGGAGAATTGGGTAGGCACGGTGTTTTGCTAGAAGCCAACCATGTCTTGTAAATCGGTAAAAACGTAGTACTAGGTACGTACGTGTTCGGATAGTCCGACGACCGGATTTACTGCCAACATATCCGGAGAGCTCATGGTCGCTTCCCGAAGATTCACTGATGACGTATGACTCGCAATTTATTAATCTGGGATTAATTATAAGAGAGAGAAAATTAATCTGGGATTAATTACGAGATATTTTATTTGGGATAAAATATTATTTAAATAGAGAGAACGATAAATTTGGAATTAATCGATAAAATAATATATTCAATATATTATACGAAATTGGATTTCGACGCGGAATTAAAATTAGATTTTAATTCGGGCAAATGAGTTAATTTAGAATTAATTCGTTAGCGACGTGAATAGTAATTTTGCTAGGCATAATTATTTAATTACATTTGATTTAATTACGTCGCAACGGAAAATTCGTTAATTCAGAATTAGCAAACCCAAGCCCGAGAGTGTTTGCGGGCCCACTCGTATTTCGAATCGAATGGGGCCCACATGTCACATCAAGCGTCAAATCACTAGTCAACTTTAGTCACTTTGATTGATGGAAGTTGATGGGATTTGATGGTTGAGTGTGAAACACTCAAATGTGATGGCTTGAATGACTAATACCATTTATTTGATTTGTGGTATATCATTTTGATTTTGTTTTAGAAACAAAAAACCAACCAACACATCTTCCTCCTCTCTCTTTCACATCTCTCGGCCTTGGGCCACTTTCTTTCTCTCAAAATTTCTTCCATTGCCGAGAGTTGAAGAAGAAACTTAAGAAATTTGTGGCAAAATTTCAAGGTGCTAGCACACATTTGGAGTCTTACGAAGGTGGTAGGGAAACCCACTCGTGGGCATGGAATGCACACCCAAGCTTGGAGCTTGGCCAAGCAAATGAAGCACAAAATGAAGGCCAAAAACCGTGAGCACCTTGGAGGAAAAGCTTGAAGATTTTTGTTGTTCATCACATCACAAAAGCAGATCAATGTAAGTATGATTCCTCCATACTTCTTTTGAGTATTCACACATGATTTATATGCTTAAATTGATCTTGGGACTAACCTAGAAACCCAACAATGGTATCTTGAGCCATTTTGAGCATGAAATATACTTAGGGTAAAATTTGGGTAAATTGGATTTGAGCATGTTTTGACTAAATTACTTGTTTGAGCATGCTTGTATATGGATGACTTGGAGTTGTTTGTGATCAATTTTGTGAAAAATGAATTGGATCAATTTTTCCCCAAATTTGAGGCTTGGCCGAAACATATGCTTGCCTTAATTTCATGGTGATTTTGTTTTTTGAATTATTGGATGAGTTTGAATGACTTGGGAAATGATGATTTATGACTTAATTGGATTGAATTCGGAATCGAACAAAAATTCCCCTAAATGCCGTGAATTGTAGCATGTAAAATGAGTTGATTTTTTGATTCAATTGTGTTGGACATAAGTTGATGATGATAAGCATAATTAATTGAGTAAATTAGTGTTTTGGAAATGTTAATTTGGATAATTAATTATGGCTATACACTTTAATTAATTTAATTATGAAATTTGAAATTTTTGTAATTTAATTAATTGGGCCAAATTTGGAATTGGGCTTGTAAAGTTGTATTTGGGCTTAATGGGCTTGGTTGGGCCAAGGTTGGTTTAGGCTAATTGGTTGCAATTGGGCCCAAAACCATATCCATAAAGTCCAAATATAATTAAATGGACCTTAATTCTAATTGGGCCTAATGGGCCTAAATTGGTTTCTTGGAAAATAAGGGTGATTCCTTAAATGGGCTTTGGTATTTGGGTTTGATCCATATTGACCAAAAGCCCATGCCTTAAGATGAAAGCCCATTGGACTTTAATTAAATTGACATTGGATGTTAATTGGGCTTTGAGACCCGTAACGATTAGATTTGGAATCTAAGTCGTAAAGGCACATTAAAAGTGTAATTATTTAATTTAGAATTAAATATATAATTAGTATTAAATACAAATTAAATTGGATTTAATATTGTAGTTTAATATAATTCAAGAATTCGTACTTTGAGTACTTATTCGCAAAACGTGTTTGACTCGCGTAAAATCAAATCGTTGTTTGAACATTGGATGGTCATTAATTTCAGATTAATTAATTGGATTAGATTGATTGATAACATGCTTTGTGTGAATACATGGATGCGATGTATGAATAATGTATATCAGATGGATATTAGATGGGTGAGGGCAATTTTGGAAATTATTGTAATAAATTTAGAATTTATTAAAGTGGACCTGCGTGTCCAGTCTATTACCTCTTGACTCTTTGTAATTCTCTTCTCACCTATTCCCCTAAATGTAAATGAGGTTTCTTTAGAAGTGTTATGTAACCGGGTAGAAGTAATACTTGTGCTAGCGGGAGAGAGGAAATGGAGAGATTTGTTCTAGGAACAATGTATTTAAGTATCCATCTGTATATCATTATTATTTTATTTATACCCGACCTTATTATGTTTTTAGAATGCATGTTTAAGGGTGTATGATGATGAGACCTTAACAAAGATAATTAATTGGTTGCCAATTACGCGAAAAACCCTCAACACATATTAAGCGTTTTTTCCTTCCATTGAGTGATTCTTACTCACGATCCAAGATTGGCACTGGTTTGTTGGCCAAATTCAAGACCTTTGTCCGTCGCAGATGTGTTTGAATCATGAAGGCTTTG
The DNA here is from genome assembly GCA_019454045.1 of Zanthoxylum bungeanum. NCBI lineage: Eukaryota > Viridiplantae > Streptophyta > Magnoliopsida > Sapindales > Rutaceae > Zanthoxylum > Zanthoxylum bungeanum. Next base: position 87,165 of record SKCR01021104.1, read on the forward strand.
TTCCATATCGGTGTCTTGTCTAAGTTTTGATTTGTTAGCCAAAGTCAAGATCACTTCTTGTCCATTGACATCGATTACGAAGCTTTCCAAGGTCAATGGGTTCCGCTTAACTGGGATCAGTAAGTTTGTTGTGCCAAATCCAAGGCTTAGTTGATTAAGAGGAAAAAGGTTAGGGAATATATTGGATATATTGGCATATATAAGATATATGTTTCGGACTTGGATGTCCACCTACTGGATCTAGGAATTGGATGAGATCCAATTGATCTTAGAGATCTACCTAGTTAATTATCATACAATTTGTTGGCCAAAGTCAAGATTGTATGTTATTTAACGGGATCCTAGCCCACTAGGAAACAAGGTTTCCCGAGTACTCCACAGAGGGTTAGAGGCTCGCCAAAAAATAGTGGGAAGCAAGTATTAAATTTGCAATATTCGTTTAGTTACTTGCCAATACGCGCTCATTTCAAATTTTTCGTCAATATAAATTAATATATTAGTTGGACTAATATTTAATGTTGTTTTAAATTAAACAGTTGGACTGTATTCAAACTATTTCATTTATAGTTGATTATATAATTGATTATAGTAATCAATATATTTGAATTTAACTAATTAAATTATAGTTGATTATATAGTTAGACTATAGTAATCATTATAATAAATAGTACCTAAAATCGTTGATTTGATAGTTGGACTATTGGAATCAAGATAAATGAAAGATTAGCGGTTAGAACATAATCCTGGGAGAAAATGTTGTTTAAACGGCTTTAATTTTCAGAATGGGAATAAATCTCAGGATAGTCCTGGGGACCGAGAAGTTACTTTATTTGATAGACTGACGTCTCGAGCCTAAGCCCGGAGTTGAGCAAATAGTAGAACATGATATTTGGAATATTCATGTGATGATAAATTTAGTGCTTAATCCGTTATGTTTGCCGCAAAGACTCCTTAATTTCTTAGTCAGAACTAAGGATTGGATCGTTATAGTATGATATTGAAATTGAAGGATCTTTATAAATCTATCCTTAGATCTTAGAAGTACAAATTGCAATAGAAAACTCTTAGAGAGTTAATGGCTATACTCAAGGAGACAAAGCCAGAGTTTGCAAAAGGGCAAGAAGCGCAAGGCGCATCTTACTTCGACATCCCAGAAGGCCAAGGCTTGGCCAAAGGCTTCTGGGGTGTGGAAAAAGGGCAAAGGCAAAATCATCACAGTCTTCTAGGAAGACAAAAGACATATCCCAAGATGTCGGCCTAAATTATGGCAAACTGGGTCACTGAAGCGTGACTACCGTATGGACAAGTCAGACATGAAGGAATTGAAGACGGGCAAGGCTCTGACTTCAAATATGTTTGTCATAAACATGTTCACTACTAGTATTAAAATTGGATTTTAGATACTAAATGTGGTACATATATATGTATTGATGTGCAGAATCTGCTGATAAGCAGGATACTGACTTCAGTTGAGATCTATCTACGAATTGAAAACATGACAAAAGTCGTTTTTTTAACCGTAGAAACCTAAGATATTAAGAACTACCATTCGGGTGTGTACTTAAATTAGGAAACTGTTAAAATGTAACTAGTTTGACTAGAAACATTATCTCTATATCAGAGTATAATCCGTAGCGGATATACCTTTATATTCTAGAACACTAAAGTGTTTTATTTTATAAAGATGATATGAGAGATAAACACATTAGATGTGAATAACAGTATTTATATTTTGAATATTAATAAATCTCAAACGTATAACATGACAAACAAATAGCTCAAACTGAATTAATCAGTTGAGACTTATTTGTGACTGTTGTCTGAGACACAATTAAACAAGACATATATCCACACTTTTGAAGAGTGGATACTAGGACGGATTTGATTCTATTCAAATAATGTCTACGAATCTAGTTTATTGGGAAAAGTGCCTGAAACACTTCTTACTTGGTAAAAGTGCAAGTGCCACCGAACTGTTAGACCTCGTTCATAGTGACGTAAGTGGGCCCATGTCTAGCTAGGCAAGAGGTGAATATGAATATTTCATGACCTTTACGAATGTGGCATTGCGTTATGGTTATGTGTTTCTTTGAGAAACACAAATCAGAAACTTTTAGAGTTTCGACACAAAGTTGAAAAACAGATCAGCTAAAGTATTAAAACGTAACGGTTAGACCGTGATAAATAATACTGAAGCAATAAGTTTCTCGAATACCTGAAAGAGTATAGTATTCTTTCAATGAGGACTCCTCCGGAACACGTCAATTTGACGGTGTGTCCGAACAGAGAAACCGAATTTTTGTGGACATGATAAGGTTAATCATGAGTCGCTCTGAGCTACCAATTCCTTCAAGGGATACGCATTAAAATTGCAAAACGTATTTTGAATAAGGTTCCATAATAATCTGTTTGACAGATTTCATATTATATGAACATGAAAGAAACCGGATTTTCTCATTCCTGAAGATTTGGGAATGCTGGGCATATGTTTGGATGATACCAAACTAGAACCCAAATTGGATAAGTGCCTAATTGTAGGTTATCCTAGGGAAACCAAAGTATAGTACTTATACAACTCACTAGAGAACAATGTAATTGTTGCTCGCCATGCGGTTTTCCTAAGAGGAATACCTATATGCAGTGGTAAGTGAGAGGAAAGTAAAACTCGATGAAAATCGGAGTAATACTGTTCTAGGCACCGATTCCTAAATGGAACACAAATAGTTCATCAGGGATGAAACTATACCATAATCTTCGAATACACAAGAACCACGTAAGTTGGAGAGAGTCAGAAAATAATCTGGGAGATATAGGTTTCTGATCTCACCTCATAAAGATGTCAATCTTATTGAGGAATACGAACTGACTACGTATGAGGAAGTGATACAAGGTATCGACTCCCTATTATGGCAAAGTGATATGAAGTCCAAAATGGATTCTATGTATACCAACCACGTTTAGACACTGGTTGTTGTACCGGAAGGCATTGTGCCTATTGGTACTATATAAGTCTTCGAGGAAGACATATATGAAAGGCAACATACCAACGTACTAAGCTGGGCTTGTAGCGAAAAGGTATCGTTATCAACATTGTGTCGATTACGACGAAACCTTTTACTCGTTGCCATGGTTAAATCCATTTGGATAATGCTTATTGATGCTGCATGTTTCATTTATGAATATATAGCAGCTGAACGTCAAAATCGCTTTCCTTAAATTAAAACCTTTTGGAGGATGTTTACAACATCCTGGCAGTTTTGTCGTACCAAAACAAGCAAACAAGGTTTGCAAGTTAATTCGATCCATGAATGGATTGAAGCAAGCATTGCGTTCTTGGAACTATTGTTTTGATGTAATCATAATGGTGTATGATTTAATTCAAAACGAAAATTGATTCTTTTGTATATAAGAGGGTTAGTGGGAGCGCACTGACAGTGATTGTCCTAAATAATGATGATATATCATTTCTTTGAAATGATATTCCCATAATACAATCGGTGAAAGCTTGGCTTTCATGAATAATTCTCCGTAGAATTCTTGGGAGAGACAACTTTTATTCTAGGAATAAAGATCTACTGTGATAGATCTAAAAGTTGTTGGCACTCTCCGAAAAATCGTACATTGATAAATGTATGCGACCTAGTGTCTCATATCCTTTGAGCATATGGAGTCACAATCAGGCCAATCCAAGTGATAGTCACTGGATTGATGTTAAGAACATCCTTAAGTATCTTAGAAGATCTAAGGATGCTTTCTTATACTATGGAGAAGGAGAACTTGAAGTGACTGGGTTCACTACTGCAAGTTTCCTAACCGATTATAACGACTATAAGTCATAAAAAAAGGTACTATACAGTTTGAATAACGGAACAGTGAGCTGGAAATCTTCCAAGCAAGATATTTTTACCGAATAAACAACAAAACCGGGTTATTGATGCAGCTGAGGCAGCAATAGAAGCCATTTGGGTCGATAATAATCCTAATTAGATTAGGAATAGTTCTATTAGCATCTGGGCTAGGCTATAGCACAAGCTAAAGAATTAATGGTCTCATCAATGATCCATATATATACTTCAAATATTCATCTGATTCGTTCGGATCATACATCATGTCGATGTGATGATCTAATAAATCGCATCAGATGATAACCACGTAAATCTACTGACGAAATGTTTTTCTTAGCAGAAATTTGAGTGAACCGTACTTAGTTCGGGTGTAGGACACTTGAGTGATTGGCTATAGGCCAAATGGGAGATTGTTGGACAATTATGACCCATAACATCACTATTTGTACAGATCATGGTGTTTTTGTACAAATTAACTATGTGACAAAGGAAATTTCCCTTTTATCATTTGTAATTGGATTACCTAGATGTATAAATGATAAAAGGTCCATATGATTAGTTCCAAATTGAGATGATATGAGACAGTATCAATCCACGAAGGTTTAATCATTAAATATCCCTAGTCGGAGTATTATCGAGATTGGACATCGATAATGCGTAAAAGACTAGTATTACACTTGTGCGCATTGTGAGGGCATAACGGCATAGTTCTCATATATTTGGGTATAGGATACTCATGCAAGTGTAATAGGAGGTTGTGTTTACCGATGGTATGAAAACAGATTCTCTCTGGATAGACCCCTCGGAATTCCATTGGTAGTATGACTATGTGTCTATGGAAGTCCGAATCAGGGTAGGTGTATTTGGTCTTAACCTGAGACTTGCACCGCTAATACTTGCGACAATCAATATACTTTGGTTTTGGTCGTCCAGGGCTTTAACAGGTTCTGTGTAAGCCTCTTTTAGGTATATTGAGAATCGTAGTGTATTGGGTGTGATGTTAAGATGGAAGTATCACTCCAGTCATAGTGGAGATGATAATCACGTAGGATACGGATCTGGTGCTCTTATGTACTATAGTCATCGGGATAATATGACTAGGTCATGATTATCCGATTATAGAGACTATTTACCAGAGATCCGATATGTGCTTCGTACAGGGCAGACACAATTCCAGCCCCAGGCCTAGCACGTGACATCCGATACTGGATCGTAATATGCAATACTACGTATAATACACTTGATAAAGATTACATATTCCTTTAAGAATATTTCTGGAGAATTGGGTAGGCACGGTGTTTTACTAGAAGCCAACCATGTCTTGTAAATCGGTAAAAACGTAGTACTAGGTACGTACGTGTTCGTATAGTCCGATGACCGGATTTACTGCCAACATATCCGGGGATGTCATGGGTCGCTTCCCGAAGATTCACCGATGACTGACCGACGTAAACACACACGTATAACGCAAGCGCACGTATCGTTCAAGTAGTATAAAAATATCGATCCCACGAGGACTTATTCCTACTGTTGTTATTAATTGTTGAATCTATTTATTTACAAATATCTAATTAAAGGGAGAATGGAATTGATTGCTTGATTGATTTGGTTGATTGTAGATTTGCTAAATAAATAAATAAAAAGACAAAAGAAAATAATAAGGAAAATAACAAAAGACACAAAGACCCGGGGTTGTGATTTCTTTTAATATCATTTTAAAGATGAAGTAATTATCTTAAAGTTGGGTAATATATTGATTTATTAACCTGGAACACTAAATTATGTGTAAGCCTATGTCGATGGTCAGACACAAATACCCAGTTTAACTAATTGAACCATATGTCTATGTCAACCAAATTATCTGGATTCATTAAGTTTAAGTTCCAATTATGGCTACCCCCGCCCGACAGATATATTCCTATCCTGTAAGGAAATCTATTAAAGGGTTATCTATCCTCAAGGAAGATCGTGGGCTATTAAGTCTAAGGCTGAAACCTAAAATCCCTATGTCTAGTTCATTTTAGATTTACCATATCAATCTTATTGGTGATCAGACAATAAGAAGCATTTAGCTTAAGACTTAATAAGTAAACCTTTAAATTACCCAAAGTATAAAATAATCCCTTATAAACCGGTGATATTAAAAATCATCACAACCCCAGATAACTAACACATAACTAGGGCTAGTAAAAACATAAAAGTAAAAGACATAAAGTAAAAGCTGAAAAGTAAATTACAATAAAATGCTAAGGTAAAAGGAATTATTTCTACTACTACTTATTTAGATATCTCCCAGTAAAATAATATATAAACTTGTGATTATTACCAACCAGCCATAAAGGCGGAACCAAAATAACCAGCCATAAAGGCGGAACCAAAATAACCAGCCATAAAGGCGGAACCAAAATAACCAGCCATAAAGGCGGAAAAGAAATTTTATTACCAACCGACCAATCTGGCGGTATCCTGATTAAGTCAAATTTTAAATAGTAAATATATTATTTTTAAGGGAGATTAATCTAAATAGTAATAGTAAAAGAATTACCTTTCACCCTAGCATAAGGAAGTTACCTCATCATGGTAAATAATAAAAACTGTAAAAAGTAAAAAGTAAAAATTAAATTACTATTATTACAAAACGTAATTAAAATTATTTACAAAACTAAAAATTAAAAATAAAAAAAAAACTAAAAAACTAAAGACTCTAGAGAGAGAAACTCTCTCTTTAGAAAGAATTGAAGAGAGAGGAAGGTACAACCAATTCTGAAATCTCGAGCTCAATTTATAGGCGCGGGTAAGGGTCCAGCGTCGCGACGCTAAAGGGTTCCGCATCGCGACGCCAGCTACAGTGACACGTGTCACTTGCTGATTCACCGGCTCAGATTCTTATCCGATGACGTGGCACTGTTCATGACGTCATTGCTTACGTCACGCTGAGGGCGATTATCGGCAGCGTTAGATCGCGACACGTGGCACCGGCGCACATTAGCAAGTCCGTTGAGATGTCGACACGTGGCATGGCGCAAGATAGCATAGATGATGATTGTCGGCATCGTAGGATGATGACACGTGGCAGGCGCAATTTAGCAAATCTTCTATGATGGTGACACGTGGCACGGCGCACGTTAGCAAAGTCAAACTTCACAAATTCTGACCCGTTGACCCGGCGCACGTTAGCAGACTCCGGTGCATGTTAGGCGTCGCGACGCTGAAGGTCATGGCGTCGCGACGCGGTAAATTACCAAAATGCCCCTTTTTTGCTAATTTTTACAATTTTGCTCCAAATCACCTCCAGAATGTCCTGAAACTTTATTTATCTACAAAATAACACAAAACACATCAAAATATTCACAAAACTCAAGAAACTATACAAAATATAAGGTTAAATGAGTGGGAAATATTGATAGTTTTACCACTCATCACACCCCCAAACCTAACATTTTGCTAGTCCTCGAGCAAAACATAAAATAAAATAACATAATAAATTTAACTAAGCCACTTTCGTAGGGATCACGGTTGCATTTAGCATATGCAACAAGCCTTTAAACCCCTAGGTGTCCCTAGTGGACGAGTTGTAGTCTCGTGAGGGTTTACAGCAATGATACCCACAAACATTTTACAAAAGAAAAAAGTTTGTTAAAACTAATGCACACAAAAGCAAAAAGACAAGAGAAAAGAGAATAAAGAAGTTAGTGACTAATCAAGTGAAAATTTCTACTCCAAGTTATTAGTTGTTTTGTTTCATTCTAAATTACCAAATAAGTAAATTCTCCGATCATTTTACCATTCTCCATATACACAGCCAACAAAATATTAAACAACTCATTTTTGCGCACAACAGTCACAAGTGCAGTTGATAAGAGAGTAATATTTTTGTCCTAAAGTTCTATCAGATTTCACACCTTTTTGTGGCAATGGAATAATTTTTTCTGATTTTTCTGATTTTTTCTTTGATTTTTCTCTATTTTCTATTTATATACAATAGCTTCCATCTATGTAGCGAGCTTTGGGTCGTTGGCTCCCAAACCAGTTGGCTTTAGGTCACCAGGTGTTAAGACACCCCTACGGACTTAATTACTCAGACTTCAGATATATATATTTTTGCAGCATCTTTGATCCATGTAGCGAGCTTTGGGCCAATGACTCCCAAACCAGTTGGTTTTAGGGCACTAAGTGTTAAAACACCCTTACAGACTTAATAACTCGGATCTCAGACGTTTTTTTTTTTTTTTTACTCCACTGCTTTTTGAGATGCTTCCTCCGATTAAACTAGAGCACTGAATATTACAAACTTTTCAATTTTAGCTCATGTCCGTATGTTACTATGTATGTTGATAATACCTGCCAACTGAGCATATGAAGATCCATTTTAGTCAGTGTTAAGGAGAATTCACAAATTAAATAATTCAAAATGAAATAAACAAAAATTAACTTGTTTCAAAAATGGTTTGAGATACGTCTCAGGAGTGGAAATTTCCTTACTCGGCTATCTCTTACCAATTTCACATTTTTAGTCAAAAATAAAAACACAAAAAATGCAAAATATTTTTGTAATTTTTGAAAATTTTTCAATTTTTTTTTGTATTTTTCGAAAAATTTTGGACTAAAAATAAAAACAACATACAAACTAAAAACAATGAACTAATCAACTAAAGAACTCTCATTTCTTTGATTTTAACGGAATTTTGTTGCATAAATGAAAAATTTTAACGGAAAGTTTTAACACAAAAGTTTTGCACCCCCAAACCTAAATTAAGCATTGTCCCCAATGCGTTCACAATATAAACAAAAGGTAGGAACAATGGTACCGAGTTTACGCGCCAGTCTCATCCTTGTCGCTATCTGAAAGTGGATCTGGAAACTGTGGAACAGTGATGTGCAAGTCTCTCGCCATATGCTGCAATGCTTGTCCCATGGCAATGTTGTAATCAGTGAGAAAATCAACACGCCACTCCAAACGATCCAATCTATCTGAAACTGAACGAGACTGTGCTGCTCTATGTGGCTGAGCAGGTGGCTACTGTGGAGCAGCTGCAGGTGCTGATGAAGATGGTCCAGCGGGTATTTGTCTCTCTGTTCGGAGTTGCTGGATTATGCGGGCTGTTAAAGCTGTCATGGGTTGCATTGTTTCTTCTCTGGGATCAACAGACACCATGGCCAATGTACAAAGTGATGTGATCAGGTAGCAGGTATAATAGACCTGCATGTGTTGATCTCGCAGCCTAGGCTATATTTGTTGAGATTAACTGTCCAACATCAATAGTAAGGCCCTCCAGAATGCAATATAACAAGATCATGCGTTCCTTTGTGACATAAGTAATGTGTGATCTTGGTAACAATGATCGGGTCACAAAATGGAACCACACCTTTGCTTCAGGTTTGAGTAATCTCGAACTTATCTTCTGGTGTTCCCCATTGCTACTCAATACCCAAGCCGCATTAGGAACACACAATGTTTCTGTTAAATGTGTAATATCAATCTCCTCCTTAACTGCAGAGTACTCATCAGCTTCCATATCAGGTAATCCATAGAATCTGTTAATTGTAGTAGGATCAAATGCTACCTGTTGATTTCTAACCATTGCTACATACGCACGATGCTCATAAGCATTAGCGTAAAACTCCCGTACAATAGCTGCATAAGCGGGGTGAGGCTGCAGACAAAGATTTTGCCAGTGTCTGGTTATAATGATCATGTCAATCTCCGGGAATAGTCCGGGACGGATTTCAAAACCCATCTCCATAATATGAACTTTTCTAGTCATTCCCTCTTCGAATCTCCTCTCTGCAGCTGCCGAAACAAATTTTGTAGTGTCAAAACTGGGTTCAGCAGATGTTGAAGCTCTGGATCTCTTCGGTGGCATTTTTCTTTCGAAATTTTGGCAGAACCTCCTCTGTTTTTCCACAAATCCTCAACAACACAAAATACTCAATCACCAAACACTCCAAATATCAATCTGTCTCCACACTTCGCCCCCAATTACTACGAATCAATTTGTCAAATATCAACACTTCGCAATTTCAATTCTCGCAATACCAAGTCACAATCAACCAAATCACCGAATTCAATCCCAATTACCAAATCAAAATTTTTTATCAAATTATTACCGTAATTTCAGTTTTGATTTTGGCAGTGGTGGTACTCTCGGCAGTGAAGATTCGGTGGCTGTGACGGTGGTTCACGGCTTCTGGTGTTGTGTTGCTCGGATTGTGACTTGGCCGAATCAGTTGCTGGCAGTGGTGGTCTCGGCTTCTCTTGGTTCTCGGTGGTGAGTGTCTCGGCTGTGAATCGGTAAAGGAAGGGCTCAGTTACGGTGATGAAGGTCTCGGCAAGGATGAAGATGATTTCGGTCTCGACGGTGGTGGTGCGTGCGGTTCAGGCGAGACAGTTGCAGTCTTGGTGGATCTCGGTTTGGTTCGTTGGTGGCTCGATTGATATGGGTTATTGGTGCTCGGCTCACGGTTTCTTTGTTCCTGTGGTGTGAGGTTCGGTCGATTTTTGAAGTTCGACTGGTTCACGGCAATTTGGTCTCCTTGGTTTCGGTTGCACGGCTGTGGATGGCTATTTAGTTTGTGGTAAGTTCGGTCGGCAGTGATTTTTGATGAAGATCGGTTTTGGATCTCGGCTTGTGTTGATTTTGGCTTGGGTTTCTGGTCGGCCGGCTCGGTGATGGTGGTTTCGGTCTCGGTGGCTTGATGTTTGAAGAAGATGAAGGACTGAAATGGAGATCTGCGGTGCCTTTGCTTATGTCTCTGATTTCGATCGCGCGTCGCTACGCCACAAATTGCCTAGTGTCGCGACACCAGGTTCTTCTAGGGTTTTGACGCTTTTTTTTTTTGGAAAAACCATGTCTTGCGACGGATAAATCCATAGGGACGCGTCTCAATAGCTGAATCCTTACTCTGCCGTCTCTTCTGGATTGACTTTGTATCTTCGTGATTTTGTCAAATTTTTATTTTGTGAAAATCCCGCTTGCACTGGCTTGCTTTGTCATGAAAAAATTCCGTTTTTATTTTTCCTGCAAAACTAACACACAAAATTAAAAAGTTCACACAAAATATGAAAGAAAAAAAACAAATTACAACAAATTGCATGGGTTGCCTCCCTGCTAGCGCTAAATTTTTCGTCTTCAGCCAGACGTGACTGAAATTCATTTGTTAAGGAGGTTTCAATGTCATTTTGGATGTCCGATTAAAGACAATCCCGTGAGCATTGCTTTTGAAGGGTCTCTTCCAACGGTAAAGTGGCAAAAAGAGTTTTGTCATATTCAGTGCTCGTGCCACCTTTTTGCTCTTTGTTGCTCCAGTGGTTCCTGCAAAGAAAGAAATAAAATCAGGAGGTCTCGTATGATGCTTGACTTGGAATGGAAATTCCATTCTGTCAAGCTTCTGGTTGATATCTTTGATTTGTACTCCCCAAAACAGCGATGTTTCTCCTGGATGCTCTGGATCCTTATTAAGGTTAGACATTTGCTCCTCTATTTGCTCTACTTCTTGCTCCACCTGATGATGAAAAGATGAGTCAGACATTAGGTCTTCATCCTCTGATTCATGTGAATTGATTGGCTCAGGTAGATCTTCTTCAAACATTTGTGCAATGGAATCTCCAAGATCTTCATTTTGAGGATACAGAATTCCATCCTCAATTTTTGATGCAGTTGATATAAATATTTCGGCTTCATCCTCGTCAGAATCTGAATAATAAAAATCAAATTGAGACTTTGCTGGTTCGGGCTCCTGAACTGATACCTCTGGTTGTTGATACTGCTCAGCCTCCTCCTATGTTGAAGTGTCATTGTGAAATGATTGGTATTTGAAGGCTTCATCAGTGTCATCTGGAACTGGTTCTTGAGGTATGTAGTTCTGGTTTTCTGTTAATTGTCTGATCTGATCTGTCATTCTCTGTATGGATTCTGCGTTACTCTGAATTTGTGCATCAAATTGAGTTTCCATTTCCTTGAACCAATCTTTGAGCATGTGAAGTGTCTGATCTTTCTCGGATGGTTCTGGTTCTTGATGATGATCAAAGGTGGATGGTGGATAGGATGGAAAATATGATGGCTCTTCATGCCTTGAATGATTCCAAAAATTTTTCCACTCTGAAAGGTATATGCATTGATCGCTCGGGTGGTTACCATCACAAATTACACATCTCCCCATTTCGTTCTGTTGAACAAATGTAGCAATGCTTGGTTCTGGCATCCAGTGATAATTGTTGGGATGGACAACAGGCCTCAGAAAACCGGACTGTTGCTCCCAGATTTGGGGTGTATATTCTAGTAAAGCTCTTGCTCTTTCAATCTCCCAATAATGTTCCATTTTTTAATCACCTGAAAACAAAAGAAAGAGATAAAAATTACAGATAAAGAAAATTAGATATAGGTAAATTGGATAGCTTCAAAATTAATAACTCAAGAAAAATAAGTCCCCGGCAGCGGCGCCAAAAACTTGACCGGCGTAAACACACACGTATAACGCAAGCGCACGTATCGTTCAAGTAGTATAAAAATATCGATCCCACGAGGACTTAATTCCTACTGTTGTTATTAATTTGTTGAATCTATTTACTTACAAATATCTAATTAAAGGGAGAATGGAATTGATTGCTTGATTGATTTGGTTGATTGTAGATTTGCTAAATAAATAAATAAAAAGACAAAAAAAATAATAAGGAAAATAAAAAAAGACACAAAGACCTAGGGTTGTGATTTCTTTTAATATCATTTTAAAGATGAAGTAATTATCTTAAAGTTGGGTAATATTTTGATTTATTAACCTGGAACACTAAATTATGTGTAAGCCTCTGTCGATGGTCAGACACAAATACCCAGTTTAACTTAATTGAACCATATGTCTATGTCAACCAAATTATCTGGATTCATTAAGTTTAAGTTCCAATTATGGCTACCCCCGCCCGACAGGTATATTCCTATCCTGTAAGGAAATCTATTAAAGGGTTATCTATCCTCAAGGAAGATCGTGGGCTATTAAGTCTAAGGCTGAAACCTAAAATCTCTATGTCTAGTTCATTTTAGATTTACCATATCAATCTTATTGGTGATCAGACAACAAGAAGCATTAAGCTTAAGACTTAATATGTAAACCTTTAAATTACCCAAACTATAAAATAATCCCTTATAAACCGGTGATATTAAAAATCATCACAACCCCAGATAACTAACACATAACTAGGGCTAGTAAAAACATAAAAGTAAAAGACATAAAGTAAAAGCTGAAAAGTAAATTACAATAAAATGCTAAGGTAAAATGAATTATTTCTACTACTACTTATTTAGATATCTCCCAGTAAAATAATATATAAACTTGTGATTATTACCAACCAGCCATAAAGGTGGAACCAAAATAACCAGCCATAAAGGCGGAACCAAAATAACCAGCGATAAAGGCGGAAAAGAAATTTTATTACCAACCGACCAATCTGGCGGTATCCTGATTAAGTCAAATTTTAAATAGTAAATATATTATTTTTAAGGGAGATTAATCTAAATAGTAATAGTAAAAGAATTACCTTTCACCCTAGCATAAGGAAGTTACCTCATCATGGTAAATAATAAAAACTGTAAAAAGTAAAAAGTAAAAATTAAATTACTATTATTACAAAACGTAATTAAAATTATTTACAAAACTAAAAATTAAAAATAAAAAAAAAACTAAAAAATAAAGACTCTAGAGAGAGAAACTCTCTCTTTAGAAAGAATTGAAAGAGAGGAAGGTACAACCAATTCTGAAATCTCGAGCTCAATTTATAGGCGCGGGTAAGGGTCCAGCGTCGCGACGCTAAGGGTTCCGCATCGCGACGCCAGCTACAGTGACACGTGTCACTTGCTGATTCACCGGCTCAGATTCTTATCCGATGACGTGGCACTGTTCATGACGTCATTGCTTACGTCACGCTGAGGGCGATTATCGGCAGCGTTAGATCGCGACACGTGGCACCGGCGCACATTAGCAAGTCCGTTGAGATGTCGACACGTGGCATGGCGCAAGATAGCATAGATGATGATTGTCGGCATCGTAGGATGATGACACGTGGCAGGCGTAATTTAGCAAATCTTCTGTGATGGTGACACGTGGCACGGCGCACGTTAGCAAATTCAAACTTCACAAATTCTGACCCGTTGACCCGGCGCACGATAGCAGACTCCGGTGCATGTTAGGCGTCGCGACGCAGTAAATTACCAAAATGCCATTTTTTGCCAATTTTCACAGTTTTGCTCCAAATCACCTCCAGAATGTCCTGAAAGTTTATTTATCTATAAAATAACACAAAAAACATCAAAATATTCACAAAACTCAAGAAACTATACAAAATATAAGGTTAAATGAGTGGGAAATAGTGATAGTTTTACCACTCATCAATGACGTATGACTCGCACTTTATTAATCTGAGATTAATTATAAGAGAGAGAAAATTAATCTGGGATTAATTACGAAGATATTTTATCTGTGATAAAATATTATTTAAAGAGAGAGAATGATTAATTTGGAATTAATCGATAAAATAATATATTCGATATATTATACAAAATTGGATTTCGACGCGGAATTAAATTTAGATTTTAATTCGGGCAAACGAGTTAATTTAGAAATAATTCTTTAGCGACTTGAATAGTAATTTTGCTAGGCATAATTATTTAATTACATTTAATTTAATTACGTCGCAACGGAAAATTCGTTAATTCGGAATTAGCGAACTTGAGCCCGTGAGTGTTTGCGGCCCCACTCGCTTTTCGAATCGAGTGTGGTCAACATGTCACATCAAGCGTCAAATCACTAGTCAACTTTAGTCACTTTGATTGATGGAAGTTGATGGGATTTGATGGTTGAGTGTGAAACACTCAAATGTGATGGCTTGAATGACTAATACCATTTATTTGATTTATGGTATATCATTTTGATTTTGTTTTAGAAACAAAAAACCAACCAACACATCTTCCTCCTCTCACTCTCACATCTCACGGCCTTGGGCCACTTTCTTTCTCTCAAACTTTCTTCCATTGCCGAGAGTTGAAGAAGAAACTTAAGAAATTTTGTGGCAAAATTTCAAGGTGCTAGCACACATTTGGAGTCTTACGAAGGTGATAGGGAAACCCACCCGTGGGCATGGAATGCACACCCAAGCTTGGAGCTTGGCCGAGCAAATGGAGGCCAAAAACCGTAAGCACCTTGGAGGAAAAGCTTGAAGATTTTTGTTGTTCCTCGCATCGCAAAAGCCGATCAATGTAAGTATGATTCCGCCATACTTCTTTTGAGTATTCACACATGATTTATATGCTTAAATTGATCTTGGGACTAACCTAGAAACCCAACAAGTATTCCGCAACTTCTTTTGAGTAATTCACACACGAATCACTCTTAGAGATCCTTGACATGTTCTAGGAACACTAACAATGTCCACGAGAGAAATGATATTTTATTAATGTTCGGGGTCAATAGCAACTCAAGCTACAATTGGGAAAATGAACTCACAAAGTGATTTAACACCCCGGGTCTTACATAAACCTGGTAAAATTCTCTTAACTAGTTGGGTAACTAACCAGTTTTACTTTTATATTTCTAATTCTTAAGTTCTTCTCTTTTTGCAAGTTGTTAAATGTGAAATTTGAAAACTCAAATTGCCAACCTTTGAATCTGAGACTTCAACCCCTTTATAAAGGCTTCCAAATGCAATATTCCACCACCTCTAAGGTCATTTCATGTCATTCTGCCATCATTACAACCATAATTCTCCTCAACCACCTTCTAACTGGCCAATCAGATCAGCCTATTCCTCTGTCACTACACCGGCCTCTGGCGGCTCTGCTCCGTCACTATTCTAACACTGCACCGGCCTATGGTGGCTGGAAGAAGCTACTTTAAATGAGAACTATTGTTTTCCCGCAGTCATCATTAGCCTTCTAGAAGAACAGTTTCCTACTTAGGGCATACGTCACACGACCTCAATATTGGTCAGCCTGTGATCCCATCTTCATGTCTCGGGTCGATATATCGAGGTAGATGATACTAATCAATGCTTCCTCTAACTCGTCCAACCAAGTCAGGTTGACAGATAATGTCCTCCTCTAGGTCGGGTTCCACCATCTCTCATAAGACTCTCAAATCAACACTCTTCATGTGGTCGGGTCGATATCTCAACTTTCTTCACCCTTCACTATGCTTTAGTTCTCGGGAGAACTCCTCTATACTACTAGGTCAAGTGTCTCTGTCAAAACCCCATCTCCTTCTGGGATTTTAGGTATTTGCCATCCACTTTTGGTTAAGTATAATCTCAATCCTATCCTTCATTGGTACTCAAACTTTCCTCAGGGTAAAAACCACAATCAACATATGTCCCATAGTTCTCGGTATCAAAGAGTTTACGAGTTGATATCGGGAACTTTACAAAATATGGGGTGCATGTAGCTAAAGACCGACCAACTATCTTCGGGTTTCGACCATTTGAGATCTCCATATCACCACATATCCCCATGAAGATGTCTTTTATAACGATTTCATTTATTTCGCCATCATTTAAAAAAACACTCATAGGGTTCTGAAACATCAATAGGAATATACAGAGTATATGATAGTCCTTCTTAAATCACATCCATCAAATATCTTTTCATTTCGTCTCTCTGATGTGCCATGTGTCACTCATTCATAGCTTGGCTGCCAAAATTTGGACTGCGTAGATTAACTGAGCATGTGACTTCCATCCAAGACCTTGATTTGAATTCAACTATAGCGATTGACCCATCACATATCACCCATCTTTCACTCTTATTTCAATCTAACGACCAAGATAAGCCCAGCAGCCTATTTAAAGGCCTATTGTGTTCATTTCATAACTTTAGAACTTCTTCTTCTTCATAAATTCCTCAAATTTCCAGCATCATCTACAACTTCGAGCTTCTTCAACAGTCTTTATCTTCGACATACAAGTAAATACTCTTTAACCTCAATTTATATTTCTTTATAATAAGCATGCTTAATATTTCTAGTTTTGATGCGTGATAAGCTTGATGACTATGATGAAATCATAACACGCTTTCTGGTCTTTGGTGGGTTTATAGGCTGGTTTTTAAGTTTCAGGTTTTCTGGTCTTTTGATGTTGTTGTATGGGTGTGTGTTTCTGGGATTGTATTTTGGTGTTGAATGTATGCATTTCTAGGAATTTTGATGGGTTAAGACTTGCATAATAGATGAGGTTGGTTTTTTGTGTTTGACTATGCTCTTGCTTGCAATTTATTGTTTCGCCATTGTTAGGGCGTTTAAAACATTCTAGGGTTAGCTACTTGGTAGGGATGATAGAGTAAACCCTAGGCAGATAACAGACCCAACTAACAGTAATGATAAGCCCAAATAACTTGTAAAAATAGGCTATGTGTAACTTCGTGAACCTCACTCTTCGGATCATCCCTGTTGATAAGTGCATGAAAATGTACTTTGAAACATCACTTATTCGGGTTTATTGTTAAATATTTAGTTTTATATTTTATATTTTGTTATGTAATTTTTATCATTATTCTAATTTAGAAAGTATTTATTATTTAAGTTATTTTAGTAATTTCCCTCTTTATTATTTGTAGGAATTGAGAAGAAAATTAAGCTTGTATGTGGGCTTCCTACTTTTTCATTAGAAGACAAATCTTTTATATGGGAAGTTTTATTTGTTGAATTGGAAAGTTAAAAACATGAATATATTAACAAAGAGAGAGAGCTCACGTGTAAAATAAGAAAGAGAGGGAAGAGTTTCTTTTGACCAAATCAAAGGAAGTTATGTGGGCCCAATTAAAAGTTGCATTAGGTTTGAAATTTTTTTTTGTATAAATTGCATACAGAGGCGTGAAACAAGGTAGCTGTGTGTGTTGGGCTTCTAATATAGTCCCAAGATCAATTTAAGAATTTAAATATGCGAATAAATCAAAGTTAAGTTGCGGAATACTCAATTTGATCGGCTTTTGCGATGCGAGGAACAACGAAAAATTTCCTTGCTCCATCCTTGAAGCTCTCGGCCATGGCTCCCTTTTTGTACTCTCCAAGTTTCGGTCAAGCTCCAAGCTTGGGTGTGGATTCCATGCTCATGAATGAGTTTCCCTATCACCTTTGTAAGACCCCTTGGATGTGCTAGCATCTTGAAAAATTTACCACAAATCTTCCATTTGCTTGTTCTTATTCTCGGCGATCTCAAAAATTGGAGAAGGAGAGAAATTGGCTCCCTTGGCCGAATGTGGAAGAAGAGGAAGAGAAGAGAAGTGTTGTGTGTTGGTTGGTTTGATTTCAAAAATCAAATACCTATCTCATTTTCCAAAAATTGTACAAGGCATTTAAGCCTTCCAACTACCCTATCAATCACAAGTGACTAACATCACATCACTCAAAGTGACAAGACATCCATCACTTGAATGACTTATGATGTGATGCTTGATGTGACTTGTGGGCCGCACTTGAATTCGAAATGCGAGTGGGCCCGCAAACACTCCCGGGCTCGGGTTCACTAATTCCGAATTAACGAATTTTCCGTTGCGACGTAATTAAATCAAATTTAATTAAACAATTTTACCTAGCAAAATTACTATTCACGTCGCTAGCGAATTAATTCTAAATTAACGCGTTTGCCCGAATTAAAATCTAATTTTAATTTCGCGTCGAAATCCAATTTCGTTTAATATATCGAATATATTATTTTATCGATTAATTCCAAATTAATCGTTCTCTCTCTTTAACTAATATTTTATCCCATATAAAATATCTCCGTAATTAATCCTAGATTAATTTTCTCTCTCTATTAATTAATCCCAGATTAATAATGTGTGAGTCATACGTCATTGGTGAATCTTCGGGAAGCGACCCATGAGATCCCCAGATATGTTGGCAGTAAATCCGGTCGTCGGACTATCCGAACACGTACGTACCTAGTACTATGTTTTTACCGATTTACAAGACATGGTTGGCTTCTAGGAAAGCATCGTGCCTACCCAATTCTCCAGAAATATTCTTAAAGGAATATGTAATCTATATCAGGCGTAGTATACGTAGTATTACGTATTGCGATCTAGTATCGGATGTCACGTGTTAGGCCTAGGGCTGGAATTGTGTCTGCCACATACGAAGCACATATCAGATCTCTGGTAACTAGTCTCTATAATCGAATAACTATGACCTAGTCATATTATCCGGATAGCTGCAGCATAAAAGAGACCAATTTCGTATCCTACGTGATCATCATCTCCACTATGACTGGAGTGATACTTCCATCTTGACATCACACCCAATACACTATGATTCTCAATATACCCAGAAGAGGTGTACACAGAACCTGTTAAAGCCCTGGATGACCAAAACCAAAGTACATTGATTGTCGCAAGTATAAGCGGTGCAAGTCTCAGGTTAAGACCAAATACACCTACCCTGATTCGGACTTCCAGAGACACATAGTCATACTACCAATGGAATTCCGAGGGTTCTATCCAGAGCGAAGCCTGTTTCTGTACCATGGGTAAACACAACCTCCTATTACACTTGCATGAGTATCCAATTCCCAAATATATGAGAACTATGCCGTTATGCTCCCACAACGCGCACAAGTTTAATAATAGTCTATTCCGCATTATCGATGTCCAATCTCGATAATACTACGACTAGGGATTATTTAATGATTAAAACTTCATGGATTGATACTGTGTCATATCATCTCAATCCGGTACTAATCATAAGGACCTTTTTTTATCATTTATATATCCCGGTAATCTAATTACAAATGATAAAAGAGAAATTTTATTTGCCACATAGTTAATTTTACAACAACACCATGATCTGTACAAATAGTGATGCTATGGGTCATAATTGTCCAACAATCTCCCACTTGGCCTATAGCCAATCACTCAAGTGTCTTAAACTTGAACTATGTACGGGTCGCTCAAACTTCTGCTGAGAAAAGGCTTTCATCAGCGGATTTGCATGGTTATCATCTGATGCGATTTATTCGATCATCACATCGCCACGATGTATGATCCGAATGAATCAGATGAATAGTTGAAGTATATACTTGGATTTTTGATGAGACCATTAATTCTTTAGCCTGGGCTGTAGCCTAGCTCAGCTGCTAACAGAACTACTCCTAATCAAATTAGGATTATAAAGATCCAAAGTGCTTCTATTGCTGCCTCAGCTGCAGCAATATTCTACTTTTGTTGTTTATTCGGTAACAATATCTTGCTTGGAAGATTTCCAGCTCACTGTTCCGTTATTCAAACTATATGGTACCCTTATACGACTTATAGTCATTTTTATCGGTTGGAAACTTGCAGCAGTGAACCCAGTCACATCAAGTTCCCCTTCTCCATAGTATAAGACAGCATCCTTAGTTCGTCTAAGATACGTAAGGATGTTCTTAACATCAATCCAGTGACTATCATTTGGATTGGCCTGATTGTGACTCCATATGCTCAAAGCATATGAGACACCAGGTCGCGTACATTTATTTCAATGTACAAGTTCTCGGAGAGTGTCAACAACTTTTAGATTTAGCCCAGTAGATCCTTATTCCTTGAATAAATGTTGTTTCTCATAAGAATTCTACGGAGAATTTTCATGAAAGCCAAGCTTTCACCGATTGTATTTTGGGAATTTCATTTCCAAGAAATGACATGTCATCATTATATAGGACAATCACTATCAGTGCGCTCCCACTAACATTCTTTTATACGCAAGAATCATTTTCGTTTTGAATTAAATCATATACCATTATGATTTCATCAAAATGATAGTTCCAAGAACGCAATGCTTGCTTCAATCCATAAATGGATTGAATTAACTTGCAAACCTTGTTTGCTTGTTATGGTAGGACAAAACCATCATGATGCTGTAAACATCCTCCATAAGGTTTCCTCTTTAAGGAAAGCGATTTTGACGTTCAGCTGCCACATTTCATAAATGAAACATTCAGCATTAGCAAGCATTATCCAAATGGATTTAACCATGGCAATATGTAAAAGGTTTTGTCGTAATCGACACAATGTTGATAACGATACATTTTCGCTACAAGCCTAGCTTAATACGATGGCATGTTGCCTTCCATGTATGTCTTCCTTGAAGACTTATATTGTACCAATAGGCACAATGCCTTCCGGTACATCAACCAGTGTCCAAACTTGGTTGGTATACATGGAATCCATTTCGGATTTCATGACACTTGTCATGAAAGGAGTCGATACCTTGTATCACTTCCTCATACGTAGTCAGTTTGTCTTCCTCAATAAGATTGACATCTTTACGAGGTGAGATCAGAAACCCATACCTCCCAGGTTGTTTTCTGACTCTCTCCGAATTACGCGGTTCTTGTGTATTCGAAGATTATGGTACAGTTTCATCCTTGATAAACTGTTTGTGTTCCATTAGGACTCGGTGCCTGGAACAATATTACTCTAATTTTCATCGAGTTTTACTTTCTTCCCACTTACCACTGCATATAGGTATTCCTCTTAGGAAAACCACATGGAGAGCAACAATTACATTGTTCTCTTGTGAGTTGTATAAGTACTATACTTTGGTTTCCCTAGGATAACCTACAAATAGGCACTTATCCAATTTGGGTTTTAGTTTGGTATCATCCAAACATATGCCCAGCATTCCCAAATCTTTAGGAATGAGAAAACCCGGTTTCATTCCTGTTCATATCTAATATGAAATCTGTCAAACAGATTTTTCATGGAACCTTATTCAAAATAAGTATTGCACTGTTTTAATGCATATCCCTAGAAGGAAAATGGTAGCTCAGAGCGACTCATGATAAACCTTACTATGTCCAACAAGGTTCAGTTTCTTTGTTCGGACACACCGCTCAATTGAGGTGTTTCGGGAGGAGTCCTTTGTGAAAGAATACTATACTCTTTCAGGTGTTCAAGAAACTTATTGCTTAAGTATTTTCATCACGGTCTAACCGTGACAATTTAATACTTTAGCCGATCTGTTTGTCTACTTCATGTCGAAACTCTTTGAATTATCAGAAGTTTCCGATTCGTGTTTCAAAAGAAACACATAACCATAACGCGATGCCACATCCATAAAGGTTACGAAGTATTAATATCCACCTCTAGCCTAGCTAGACATGGGCCCACTTATGTCACTATGAACGAGGGCTAATAGATCGGTGACACTTGTTCTTTTACCAAGTAAAATATGTTTTAGGCACTTTTCCTAATAAACTAGATTCATCGACATCCTTTGAATAGGATCAAATCCGTCCTAGTATCCACTCTTCGAAAGTGTAGATATACGAGTCTTGTTTATTGTGTCCCATACAATAATGCCACAAATAAGTCTCATCTGATCAAATCAGTTTGAGCTATTTGTTTGTCATGTTTTACGTTTGAGATTCATTTATATTCAAAATATAAATACTGTTATTCACATCTAATGTGTTTATCTCAATATCATCTTTATAAAATAAAACACTTTAGTGTTCTAGAATATAAAGGTATACCCGCAACGAGTTGTACCATGATATAGAGATAATGTTTCTAGTCAAACTAGGTACATTTTAATAGTTTCCTAATTTAAGTACATACCCGAAGGGTAGTTCCTAAAATTAGGTTTCTACGGTTGAAACAGTGACTCTCATCCCGTTTCCGATTCACAGATTTGATCTCAACTGAATTCAGTATTCCGCTAATCAGCAGATTCCGCACAACAGTACATATCTATGTACCACATCTAGTATCAAAATCCAATTTTGAAACTAATAGCGAACATGTTTATGAAAAACATACTTGAAGCCAGAGCCTTGCCCGCCTTCACTTCTTTCATGTCTGCCATGTCCATACGGAAGTCACGCATCTAGTGACCCCATTTGCCACAGTTTAGACAGACATTTTGGGATATGCCATTTGTCTTCCTAGAAGACTGTGATGATTTTGCCTTTGCCCATTTTTAGAAGCTCTGGCTTTGCCTCCTAGAGCATAGCCATCAACTCTCCAAGAGTTTACTCTTGGTTCATAATGAACCTGTCCCAGCTTTCGGGTAGAGACTATAATATCAAATCTTTGGTAGTCTCGGCCACGTAGGTAATACCCAGCTAATCTAGCTGATCGATGTCAGCAATCATCTGCAACACCTAGTGCTCGACAGATATACCCTTTGACATACACGAGCTAAAGAGCTTCTTATGCAATTTATACTTCTAAGAATAAATCTATGAAGATCTTTAATTTTATCATCACGTTACAAGGATCTAATCCTTAATTCTGACGACGGAATTAAAGTGTCATTGCAGTAAGCATAATGGATTGAGCACTAAAGTTATCATCACATGAATTTTCCAAAGATCATGTTCTACTATTTGCTCAACTCCGGGCTTAGGCCCAAGAGGTTTCTCTATCAAATAGAGTAACTTCTTAGTTCCCAGGACTATCCTGAGGTATTATTCCTAATTTGAAAATTAAAGTCATTTAAAAACATTTTTACCCATGTTTATGTTCTAAACGCTAATCTTTCATTTATCTTGATTGCTATAGTCTAACTATCAAATCAACGATTTTAGGTACTATTTAATATAATGATTACTATAGTCTAACTATATAATCAACTATAATTTATTTGTTTAAATTCAAATATATTGATTATTATAATCCAATTATATAATCAACTATAAATGAAGTAGTTTGAATACAATCCAACTGTTTAATTAAAACAACATTTAAATATTAGTCCAACTAATATATTTTATAATTATTGACGAAAAATGAAATGAGCGCGTATTGGCAAGTATCTAAACGAAATTGTAAATTTAATACTTGCCTCCCACTATTTTTCGGCGAGCCTCTAACCCTCTGTTGAGTACTCGGGAAACCTTGTTTCCTAGTTGTTGGGTTTCTAATTTGTCCCAAGATCGAATTTCAAGCAAGAAACTCATGTGCGAATACAACAAAGAAGCATGGCGGAATCATACTTACAATGATCGGATTTTACGACGCGAGGAACAACAAAAATCTTCAAGCTTTTCCTCCCTAGAGGTCTCGGCTTTGGGCTGATTTTGTGCTCTAAAAATTCGGCCATGGTGATCCTTCAAGCTCCAAGCTTTGTGTGTGATTCCATACCCACGGGTGGGTTTCCCTATCACCTTCGCAAGACCCCGAATGTGTGCTAGCACCTTGGAAATTTTGCCACAAAATTCCCTAAGCTTCTTCTTCATCTCACGATTTTGACAGAAAAATGAAGGAAGAAAATGGCCCTTGGTCGAGAGTAGGAAGAGGGAAAGAAGAGAGAATGAGTTGTGTTAGGTTGGTTTGTATATCTAATACACTTATTGATTTTCCAAAATCAATTAATGATTTACCAAATTCAAAATTGGTAAATGGCATTAAAGCCATCCAACTACCACCATCAATCAAAGTGACAAGTTGTCACATCACTCAAAGTGACTAGACATCACATTAATCAAAGTGACCAATGATTTGATGCTTGATGTGACTTGTGGGCCGCACTTGAATTTCGAAATGGGAGTGCGCTCGTAAACACTCCCGGGATCGGGTTCACTAATTCCGAATTAACGAATTTTCCGTTGCGACGTAATTAAATAATTTTGCCTAGCAAAATTACTATTCACATCGCTAATGAATTAATTCTAAATTAACTCGTTCGCCCGAATTAAAATCTAATTTAATTCCGCGTCGAAATCCAATTTCATATAATATATCGAATATATTATTTTATCGATTAATTCCAAATTAATCGTTCTTTCTCTTTGAATAATATTTTATCCCAGATAAAATATCTCTGTAATTAATCCCAGATTAATTTTCTCTTCTTTACTAATTAATCCTAGATTAATAAAGTGCGAGTCATACGTCATCGGTGAATCTTCGGGAAGCGACCCATGAGATCCCCATATATGTTGGCAGTAAATCATGTCGTCGGACTATCCGAACACGTACGTACCTAGTACTACGTTTTTACTGATTTATAAGACATGGTTGGCTTCTAGCAAAGCACCGTGCCTACCCAATTCTCCATAAATATTCTTATAGGAATATATGATCTATATCAGGCGTAGTATACATAGTATTTCGTATTACGATCCAGTATCAGATGTCACGTGCAAGGCCTGGAATTGTGTCTGCCCCGTACGAAGCACATATCGGATCACTGGTAACTAGTCTCTATAATCGGATAATCATGACCTAGTCATTTTATCCCGATAGCTGCAACATAAAAGAGCACCAGTTCCGTATCCTACGTGATCATCATCTCCACTATGACTGGAGTGATACTTCCATCTTGACATTGTTAGACAGTTATGACCCATAGCGTCACTATTTTGTAAATGATATTGTATTATTGTACAAAATTAACTATGTAGTAATGAAATTGCTTTTTACCGTTTTGTAATTTATTTACTTTGATATAAATGGTAAGAGTCCCTATGATTAGTTCCGGATTGTGATGATATGAGACGGTATCAATCCATAAAGGTTTAATAATTAAATATCCTTAGTCGTAGTATTATCGAGATTGGAATCGATAATGCCGAATAGACTAGTACTGCACTTGTGCATGTTGTGAGGGCACAACGGCATAGTTCTCATATATTTAAGTATAGGATACTTATGCAAGTGCGGTAGGAGGTTGTGTTTTACCGATGGTACGGAAAACAGCTTCGCTCTGGATAGACCCCGCGGAATCCCATTGGTAGTATGTCTGCGTGTCTATGGGAGTCCGCTCAGGGTAGGTGCATATGATCTTAACCTGAGACTTGCATCGCTAGTACTTACGACAATCGGTAAACTTTAGTTTTGGTGGTCCAGGGCTTTAACGGGTTCTGTGTACCCTCTTCTGGATTTATCGAGAATCGTAGTGTGTTGGGTGTGATGTCAAGATGGAAGTATCACTTCAGACATATGGAGATGATGATCGCGAGGGATACAGAACTAGTACTCTATAATGGTTGCAACCATCGGATAATATGACTAGGTCAGGATTATCCGATTCAAAGAGACTGGTTGCTTGATGTCCGATATGTGTATCGTACGGGCAGCAGACACATCCAGCCCCAGGCCTTACATGTGATCATCCGATTGTTGGACAAAATGACCCATAGTGTCACTATTTGCACAGATCATTGTGTTGTTGTAGCAAATTAACTATGTGACAAGGAAATTGCACTCTCATCATTTGTGATTAGATCACCATAGATATATAAATGAAGAGAGGTCCCTATGATTAGTTCCTGGACTGAGAATGATATGAGACAGTATCAGTCCCCGAAGGTTTAATCATTAAATATCCCTAGTCGTAGTATTATCGAGACAGGACATCGATAATACGGAATAGGCTAGTATTGCACTTGTGCGCGTTGTGAGGGCACAACGGCATAGTTCTCATATATATAAGTATTGGATACTTATGCAAGTGCGATAGGAGGTCGTGTTTCACCGATGGTACGGGAAACAGCTTCGCTCTGGATAGACCCCTCGGAATCCCATTGGTATTATGACTATGTGTCTATGGGAATCCGAAATCAGGGTAGGTGTATTTGGTCTTAACCTGAGACTTGCACCGCTAATGCTTACGACAATCAATATACTTTAGTTGAGGTCGTCTAGGACTCTAACCGGTTCTGTGTACGCCGAAGCTGAGTATATTGAGAATCGTAGAGTATTGGGTGTGATGTCAAGACGGAAGTATCACTCCAGTCATAGTGGAGATGATGTCACGCAGGATACGGTATTAGTGCTCAAGTGCTGGCCGGCCATCGGGATATTATGACAAGGTCATGTATATCCTATTATAGAGACTAGTTACCAGACATCCGACATGTGTTTCGGACGGGGCAGACACTTATCCAGCCCCAGCCCTAGCACGTGACTATCCGATACTGGGCTGATATACACAATACTTCGGTATACTACGCTTGATATAGATCGCTTATTCCAGTAAGCATGTTTCTGGAGAATTGGGTAGGCATGGCGCTTTGCTAGAAGCCAACCTTGTCTTGTAAATCGGTATAAACGTAGTACGAGGTACTTACGTGTTCGGATAGTCCGACGACCGATTTACTGCCAACATATCCGGAGATCTCATGGGTCGGTTCCCAAAGATTCACCGATGATGTATGACTCGCACTTTAATTAATCTGGGATTAATTAGAAGAGAGAGAAAATTAATTTCTAGAGAGAGAAAATTAATCTGGGATTAATTACGGAGATATTTTATCTCGGATAAAATATCGTTTAAAAGAGAGGACGATTAATTGGAATTAATCGGTAAAAATAATATATTCGATATATTATATGAAATTAGATTTCGACGCGGAATTGAAATTGGATTTTAATTCGGGCGAACGAATTAATTTAGAATTAATTCGTTAGCGACGTGAATAGTGAATTCGCTAGGCGTAATCATTTAATTACGACGCGACGAAAAAATTCGTTAATTTGGAATTAGCGAACCCGAGCCCGAGAGTGATTGCGAGCGCATTCGTATTTTGAATCCGAGCGCGGCACGCAAGTCACATCAAGCGTCAAATCACTAGTCGCATCACGCGTCAAATCACTTGTCACTTTGAGTGACGTGACATGAACATGATGTCACTTTAATAAAGTGACTTGATGTGAAAAGTAAAAAGTGATGGGAATAAAGTTGATAGACTTGTACCTTTTTGCTTTTTGCTTTTTCTTTTGACTTTTGATTTAAAGTTTAATATATATATACTTTATTTATTTACTTGGTAAATGTTTTAAAGTAATATATATAAAAAGCTTTTTATTTTCTCTCTCTCCTTATGTTTTTGGAATTCGTCTCTCTCTCTCCCTGGAAGGGTTTCACGGTTTTGATCCATTTTGGAGCCAAAATCTTCTTCATCTCTCTCACGGTTTGGAGACCGAATTCTTCATCAATTTTTGGTTTGATCAATTAATATGGAGAAGAACAAGTGCTAGCACACTCTAGGGTTATATTATGGTGATAGGGAAGTGAGTTTGTGAGCATGGAAAGCTTGAAGCTTGGAGCTTCAATGGTGCCCACCCATGGCCGAATATTGGACCATCTAGGAACGCCCAAACCGAGCAGTCCACAGCAAGGAGGAGCTACTGCCGTGAGGATTGAGGGAGCTTGAAGGCTTGTGTCTTCATTTCATCAAAACCATTCAATGTGAGTATGTATTCCGCCTTACTCCTTGAAGTATTCATGCGTTTTTATGCTTGATTTCATGATCTTGGGACCTATATTAGAACTCAACACCGATACTGGTTCGATATACACTATACTACGGTATACTACGCCTGTTATAGATCTTATATTCCAATAAGAATATTTCTGGAGAATTGGGTAGGCATGGCGTTTTGCTAGAGGCTAACCTTGTCTTGTAAATCGGTAAAAACGTAGTACTTGGTACGTACGTATTCAGATAATCTGACGGCCGTATTTACTGCCAACATATCCAGAGATCTCTTGGGTCGCTTCCCGAAGATTCACCAATGACGTATGATTCAAACTCGATTAATCTTGGATTAATTACGGAGAGACTTTATCTTGGATAAAGTTACTACATAGAGAGAGAACGATTAATTTGGAATTAAACGTAAAATTATTATATTCGATATAATAATCGAAATTCGATTTCGACGCGAAATTAAAATTAGATTTTAATTCGGGCAAACGAGTTAATTTAGAATTAATTCGTTAGCGACGTAAATAATAATTCGCTAGGCGCAATATTTATTTAAATTCGATTTAATTAACGTCGCGACGTAAGTTCGGTATTCGGAAATATCGAACCCGAACGCGTGAGTGCACGTGGGCCCACTTTCATTTGGAAACGTGTGGGGCCCACATGACACATGTCATATTATGCATTATTTAATTCTAATGCATTGCATGGAGATAGTGTACAATGCACTCAATGGTTTTGCATGGAGTTTGAGTGTTTGACACTCTAAGCCATTGCATGATTTGTGTCATAAGTTTATTATTAATTTAATAAATATTATGGCATAAATATAAATTGATTTTTTGTAACAAAAATCATTCAACTCCTCTCTCTCTCACATTGCCGAAACTACATGCAGTTTTGGGCTCTCCATTTCTTCAATTTTTGTGGCAAGATTTGAAGAAGTTGTGCATTCAAAATCACAACAAAGGCTAGCACCTTCAAGGGATCATACATAGGTGATATGGGAAACTAATCCTTGAGCTTGGAAGGATCAAACTCGACTTCGAGTCCCTCTTTTCTTCTTGGCCGAGAGCTTCACTGCACAAGGGAGGAATTTCGCATCATCTTAGCATCCATTTTCAAGTATTGTGAGTATGATTCCGCCATACTTCAATTAATTCATTCATGTATTTATATATTTTGCTTGTTCTTGTTGATCTTGGGGCTTGGTAATTATTTCCAACAATGGTATCATTGAGCTTAAAGAGCATGCAAATATATTAGGATGTTATTTGGGGAAAATTGTATGAAGCATGATTTGATGAGTTTGCTTGATTAAATATGCTTAATGTATGTTATTTAGATTATACATCATCAATTTCATGGAAAATAAATTGGATTAATTTTTCCAACCCAAATGAGGCTTGGCCGAATACATGCAAGCATATGGACTAGATGATTTTTTAATTTTAAGACATTAGATGACTTGAAACAATATGGAATGATGATTTGTAACTCGATTGGATTGAAAACGAAATCGGAACCATTTTAATCACCTTGGCCGAATGCTTGATGGAGGATTAGGGACTTGATTTTTTGATTAAATAATGTTGGACATATATTTAAGATAAATATGATTAATGGATTAATTTGATATTTTGGGAATATTGATTTAAAGGATTAATCATGATAATACACTTTAATTAATTAAGTTATAAAATTTGGAATTTTAAAATTTGGTTAGTTGGGCTTAATTTTGAATTGGGCCTAAAACTATTATATTTGGACATAATGGGCTTGGTTGGGCCAAGTAGATTTGGACCATTTGGATAGGATCCAAAATGGGCCTAAATCACACCATTTAAGCCCAAATGTAATAAATGGGCTTTTATGTTTAATTGGGCCTTATGGGCTTGATATTGATTTTATGGCATATGAGGGTGATTCCTTATTGGGCTTGGTAATTGGGTTTGACCCATACATTGACCAAAACCCAAGCCTAAAGAAATCAATTGAAAGCCCATCTGACTTTAATTAAACGGACATTAGATGTTAGTTGGGCTTTGAGACCCGATTGTATTAGATTTGGAATCTAAGTTATAAAAGCACAATAAAAGTGTAAATATTTAATTTAGAATTAAATAATAGGATTAGTATTGAATACGACTTAAATTGGATTTAACGAGTAGTTCGATATAATTCGTGAATTCATACTATAATCATATTATTGGGGGGGGTTCATTTGATCAATTTTTTCCTCTCTCTAAATTTTCTCTCTCTTCAGAATTCTCTCAACTCCTTCTTGGAATTTTTTAGCACTCTCACCATTGTTGTGTGATCCTCGGACTGCCGAGTCAACAAAGTGTGCTAGAGTTGCAATCAATTTCCTTTTTGAAGTATATTTTCACCGGTTTTCATCTGTGATTTCGCAATTCTTTCGAAATTTGGGGAAATTGAGTTGAAGATTGAGGAGGGAGAGAGGAAGGTTGACGAGCTCCCCCTCACCGATTGCTATAATTCATCCTGCTTCTTATCGAGCTCATGGTGGATTGGCGTGATCAATGATGTTTGTCAGTTTTTGACTGATTTTCGTGGTTTTTGAATATCAGAATTTGAGTTTGGGCTGCGTTGACTTGCTTTGACCATCACCCATCTTCATGCTGTTCTTCAGAATTTCACGGTTTGATCTTTTTGTTTGGTGAAATCTTGGAAATTTTCTGTTTGTCACGTGAGGCAAACTGTCACGTGCATGAACTTGGACGCATTTATTGCCGGATTCAGTGCTGTTTTGCTCCTCGCTGACCAGTTCTTTTCCAGATTTGGTGGTACTGTTTGATGAGCAAATTGATCTTTGCGATTGAAATGAATTTCCTTGGGGTTTCATCGTAACCAGATTTGGTTTCGATAAACAAATTTGGAGGGTTTTGGTGATCAATTTCAGGATTTGGGGAATTTGATCTGGTGTGTTCTTCACAATCTTCATCAGGTTCTTCGTAATTCCTGGGTTTGATCTTGTTCTGAGTTAACTCAGTGAAAATATTTGTTTGCGGCCTGTTGATTTGATTTTCATGGGCTGGAAATTGGGCTGAGCTTCGGTCTTCATAGGCTGGAAGTTGGGCCGAACGTGGGCCTGTTTTGGCCGCTCATAATCAGATAGGTTGTCACGTGGTTTTTTTAAAAATTCACGTGATAGGCTGTTTGATTATTTGGATTTCTAATTGCATGTGGTGATCATCAGTTCCTGGATTTTATCCTTTCTTGGATTGAAATCAGTGAACTATTTTGTTTGTGGGCCTGTTTGGGCTCATTGGAACTCACCAGTCCTTGGGCTTGCAATCAATGGGCTGGTTTTGCTGCCTGCTTTGGGCCTGCTTTGGGTTGCTATCTGGAAGATTGAATTGAATTAAGACAGCTTGCGGTGGGTTCCCTCTGCCGGCTGCTTCAATCTCAATCCTCTTCTCTTTGGTGAATTTTGCTTGATGGATGGACTATTCGGTCAGTTATATGCTTGATTTTCGAGTTTGAGTTGAACGAATTTGATAATTGAGTCGGGCGTTTGACCTGTGGTTGTTCATCAATATCTTCTTATTGTTTCAATGAAATTTTCTGGGTTTGATCCTTCACTGGGTTAACTCAATGGAAATACTTTGTTTGTCACTTGATGACCAATTTCGATTCCAGGGGTTTTTGCTTCATTTGTCTGAACCAGGAGGGATTTTGGATTTTGCTCCCTTTCATGAAAGCAATTTAGGCAAAACACTCCCTTGCTAGGCGAATTTGGAATCTGTATTCATGCACCATCACGGCTCAGTGGGGAAAGTAGGGGTCTGATGCTTAAGTTTTCTGTCTGGAAGGGAAGATTGGCAGCTGTAGCACCTCTTTCCGAAGCTCTCCTTTGAACAGTAGCACTTTGCTTTTGAGCTTAGTGAAGAAATCTTTGGAGTTGGTTAGTAGGAGAGGCAAATCGCGTCATCAACACTTTCCGGTTTAGTGTCTTGAGCATCGCAAAAGCCTGTACTTCCGCCAATACCAGCCTCACTTGGGCGATGTAGCAGTCCTTTATCAGCCAAGCCGTGAGCAGTAGCGTACGAGTTACGAAGAAACATGGCTGGATTATATTGGGTAAAATCACGTCTCATTTGTTATGTTTGGTGTTGATTTGACTGAGTTGGGTGATTGTGCAGAATGCAAGAAGGTTATGACTCCTTGGAGGTCAATTTGCGTACTAGCCAGCCCTCCATCATTGTCTTACGCCGTGGCGATGTAGCATCCCTGGAAAGAAACCTGGCTGTGAACAGTAACATATTCATATGGAAGGGGCCACCATGTGATGTGAAGAAACATAGCAGGATTATATTTAGGGAAAAATCTCGTTCATGTGTATTGGCTTGATGATTGAGACTGACTATATAGGCGTGCTTGCTCTTCAGGAGGTTGTGTCTTATAGTTTGATCCCCTAGCATGGTGGATAGTGAGCTTCTGTGGATTGGACTTTCTACATGGCAGTTCTCTTGGCCCTCATTCTACTCCACTGTCGGCAGACTAGTTGAAGGGAGTGATGTCTTGGAGCCGTGAGCTATGGTATCGAGATGACACAGACTCTACTAGTTTGGTTGGCAGTGGCAAAAATAGGGCTTGGGCACTGCTATGTGGTTCTTTCACTTGCTCATATAAGTGAGGTTGTGATCGTTTCTCAATTGTGGCTTCTTATCTCAATGTGCAAAATTTGCATGAACCGTGTGTTGCTCATTTTGACTCTCGGTCTTGTGTATGCATGGTTATGGGTATTGTCGTTCGCTTGGACTTGTGAGCAATTAGAGTTTCCTTCGTTTCCTAGGCGATGTGGGACTCTGGGACGCCATTTTGGGGTGTTATTTTGTATTTTGTGAAGTGGGCTTTCCTGTGGGCTGGTTTTCTCGTTTGAAGAAATGTATAGATAATGGGCCGACTGCTCATGGGCTATTTTTAAGCTCCAAATTGACTGAAGTGTTTGGAAGCTGGGCTTGGGTGGGCGCTGACTCATCTGCCTGGTTGTGTTCGTTTGTGGGCTGTTGACTATGAGCCTGGGTTAGGTGCTGCGAGTGTTGTTGGGCAGTTTGACGGCTGTTGGCACTCGAGGACTTACTTTTGATCTTGTGGCTATGATTTGGGCTTTTGGTTTTGCATGTGGGCTGAAGTGGCAGCGCTGGACATGGGCTGCCTGAGAAGAAATACGTGGAAACTGATTGAGGCAAATGGGCCTGTTGTGCGCATGGAATTTATGTGCTCGCTCTGGGCTGTCGTTTCAAGTGCGTCTGGGATCGTAGGCTTGCACATGGAGCTATTCGGTTGAGTGCCGACATTTTATGTGGGCCATTTTCCATTTGTTTGGATAATAGAGGCTTTGCGCTTTATTCTGCTTGCTGTAGCTACGGGCCATTTATTTGGTTTTTTTGAACTTTGGTTCTTTGTATGTGCTTATTGCACTGCCATGTATTTGGGTTTTGATCTTCGGTTCTTTGTATGTGCTTGTAGCACTTTCCTGGGGGATGCCCCTTGTACTTTGTACAAAAAACACATTTTGGAATATACTTGTAACCTTTTCCAAAAAAAAAGTATTTATTCTCAAATTGAGTTGGACTCGCGCAAATGCAAACAATTGTTTGAACATTGTATTGTCACCTAATTAAAGACTAATTAATTGGATTTGATTGGTTGTATAACATGCCTTGAATGAATGAATGTGGATGTGATGTATGAATAGTGTATATCGGAGGATATTAGAAGGGAAGTAATTTTAGAAATTATTGTAAATTTAGAAATTATAAATTGGACCTGCGTGTCCAGCCTTTCTCTTATTGTCTCTTTGTATTCTCTTCTCACCTAATTCCCCTCAATGTAATGAGGTTTCTCTTATTGTATTATGTAATTGGGTAAGAGTAGAATAGTGCTAGCGGGGAGAGGAAATAGAGTGATTTGTTCTAGGAACAAGTTGTTGTTCATATCCATCCGTATATCGCTATTACTTTACTTTACGCGCTTTATGATGTTAGAAGCATGCTTAAGGGTGTATGATGATGAGACCTAACAAAGATAAATTAATTGGTTGCCAATTACGCGAAAAAATCCCTCAAACAATATTAAGCGATTTTCCTTACGTTGATGATTCTTTCTCAAGATCCGAAATTGGCATTGGTTTGTTGGCCAAAGTCAAGACCTTTGTCAATTGAGGATGTGTTTGAATCATGAGAGTTTTGTTCCACATCGGTGTCCTGTCCAAGTTGTGATTTGTTGGCCAAAGTCAAGATCACTTCTTGTCCATCGACATTGATTACGAAATTTCCTCGTCAATGGGTCCCGCTTAACTGGAATCATTAGGTTTTTGTGCCAAAGCCAAGGCTTAGTTGATTCAGAGGAAATGGTTAGGAAAATGTATTGGATGCATTGACATATGTATATGTTTCGGACTTAGATGTCCACCTACCGGATCTAGGAATTGGATGGGATCCAATTGATCTTCGAGATCTACCTAGTTAAATATCATACAATTTGTTGGCCAAAGTCAAGGTTGTGTGTTATTTAACGGGATCCTAGCCACTAGGAAATTGGATTTCCCGAGTACTCAACAGAGGGTTAGAGACTTGCAGAAATAGTGGGAGGCTAGTATTGAATTTGCAATTATCGTTCAGATACTTAGCTTTACGCGCTTACACAACTTATTTCGTCAATATTTACACATTAGTTGGACTAATACAATGTTATTTTTTTTATGTAACAGTTTGACTGTACCCACATATCGTTAACTAGATAATTAGATTATAGTAGTTAAGATGGCAAACAAAGGAAATGTCCGTGACATAATCATGGGTGATAATGTGTTCAAGGGCACCAACTTCGCCGACTGGGAAATGAACCTAAGGATAGTCCTTGGGGCGGAGAGGATACTGTATACGATACAAAAACCTCTCGGGCCTAAGCCCACTGAGCCACTTGAGCTGGAGTTATGGAAAACTCACAGTGATGATTGTGACACGGCTCAGTCGATCATGCTTGCTTCAATGACTCAACACTTTCGCCACCAGAATAGGGACTTGGATCCTTATAATATGATGACAAGATTGCAAGATCTTCACCGCACTAATAAGCGGATGGCGAGGTACGAGTTAGTGAAGAAAATTCGCTCCCGTATGACTGATGGTAGTTCTGTTGAGGTCCATGGGACTCAAATGATAGCCGATATTGATGAATTGGCTAATATGGGTATAGTCTTGGAGGCTGAGCTGTCTATAGATGTACTTCTACAGTCACTACCCGATACTTGGAAACAGATTGTCATCAACTACAAATTGATGAATTCGGATGATACTCTTGGAGAGTTATTATCGATTCTCAAGGAGTCAGAGAAAGAGCTTCTGAAAGGCAACAAGCGCGAGGCGCACTTTGCATCAACATCTCAAACGCCGAAAGCTGGGCTCAAGGCAACTGGGGGGTTAAGAAGAAAAAGCATAGAAACAAAGGCAAGGCCAAGTCAACAAAGGCTTCTGGGAAGCCAAGGGACAAGTCTCAAGATGTTTGCCTGAAATGCGGCAAGAAAGGTCACTGGAAGCGTGACTGCCGCATGAACAAGGGACACAAGGAGGACATACAGGCGGGCAAGGCACCGGCCTCAGGTATGTTTGTTATTGAGATAAATATGACTACTTCTAGTCTTAATAAAAATTGGATTTTTGATTCTGGCTGTGGTTCTCATATTTGTACTGATGTGCAGGATCTGCATGATAGCAGGAGACTGGCTTCGGGGGAGGTAGATCTACGAGTTGGAAATGGAACTTCTGTTGCTGTTTTGGCCGTAGGCACTTTTGTTTTGGAACTGCCCTCGGGGCATGTACTTAAACTAAATGACTGTTATTTTGTTCCTAGTTTAACTAGGAATATTATTTCTGTATCTTTGTTAACCCAGTATGGGTACACTTTTGTATTTAAAAACACCAGGTTATTTATATAAAGATGATGCAGAAATTTGCACTGCCGATGCAAATAATGGTCTTTATATTTTGAATAAAATAAATATCCAAACGTAAAATAACAAACAAAAGGCTCAAATGAGTAATCCAAGGAAATAAAGGAAGAAACTTATTTGTGGCATTGTCGTCTGGGACACATCAACAAGACTCGCATATCCACACTTTCGAAGAGTGGGTACTTGGACGGATTTGATCCAAATTCATATGACGTCTGCGAATCTTGTTTATTAGGCAAAATGCCTAAATCACCTTTTAGTGGTAAAGGTGAACGCGCCACTGAACTGTTAGCCCTCGTTCATAGTGACGTTTGTGGGCCCATGTCTAGCCAGGCTAGAGGTGGATATCGATACTTCGTAACCTTTACGGATGATGCATCGCGTTATGGTTATGTGTATCTAATGATGCACAAGTCGGAAACTTTTGAGAAATTCAAAGAGTTTCGACGCGAAGTTGAAAAAAAAGGCAAGAGTATTAAGACATTACGGTCGGACCGTGGTGGCGAATACTTAAGTAATGAGTTTCAAGATTACTTGAAAGAATATGGTATTCTTTCACAATGGACTCCTCCTGGAACACCACAATTAAATGGTGGTCTGAACGGAGAGAAACCGTACCTTGCTTGACATGGTAAGGTCGATGATGAGTCGCACTGAGCTACCTATATCCTTCTGGGGACATGCATTAGAAAGTGCAATTCTTATTTTGAATAGGGTTCCGTCAAAGTCTGTTGAACAGACTCCATATGAGATATGGACAGGAAAGAAACCAGGTTTCTCATTCCTGAAGATTTGGGGTTGCTGGGCATACGTCAAACGTTTGGAAGGTACCAAACTTGAACCCAAATCAGATAAATGCTATTTGTTGGATATCCTAGGGAAACCAAAGGATATTACTTCTATTACCCACAAGAGAACAAAGTATTTGTTGCTCTACATGCGGTTTTCCTTGAGAAGGAATTCCTAAATGCAGTGTTTAGTGGGAGGAAAGTAGAACTCGATGAAAGTCGTAGTGATACTGTTCCTGGCAATGAATCGAGAACGGAACATGAACAGTCCATCCAGGATGAGACTGAACCACAATCTTCAATTACACAAGGACTACGTAGGTCGGAGAGAGTCAGGGTAATACCTGAGAGGTATGGATTCCTGATCTCACCTCATGTAGATATTAATCTTATTGAGGATACTGAACCGGCTACGTATGAGGAAGCGATACAAGGTATCGAATCCACTTTATGGCAAGAGGCCATGAAGGCCGAAATGGATTCCATGTATACCAACCAAGTTTGGACACTAGTTGATGCACCAGAAGGCGTAAAGCCTATTGGATGCAAATGGGTCTTCAAGAAGAAGACCGACATGGATGGCAACGTACAAACGTACAAAGCTAGGCTCGTAGCGAAGGGGTATCGTCAACAACTTGGAGTTGATTATGACGAAACTTTCTCACCCGTTGCCATGATTAAATCCATTCGGATAATGCTTGCGATAGCTGCATATTACGATTACGAAATATGGCAGATGGACGTTAAAACCGCTTTCCTTAACGGAAACCTGTTGGAGGATGTTTATATGCAACAACCTGACGGTTTTATCGCACCAAGACTTGCAAACAAGGTTTGTAAGTTAAATCGGTCCATTTATGGACTGAAGCAAGCATCGAGGTCATGGAACCAACGTTTTGATGAGGTCATAAAAGAATATGATTTCATTCAAAACGTAGATGATCCTTGTGTATATAAGAAGGTTAGTGGGAGTGCACTGACTTTTATTGTCCTTTATGTCGACGATGTATTGCTTATAGGCAATGACATTCCCATGTTAACGTCGGTGAAAGCTTGGCTTTCATTGAAATTCTCCATGAAAGATCTGGGAGAAGCAGCTTTTATTCTAGGAATAAAGATCTACAGGGATAGATCTAGAAGGCTACTTGGACTCTCCCAGAGTACATATATTGATAAAGTGTTGAAGAGATTCAACATGGATCAGTCCAAGAGGGGACTGTTGCCAACATCACATGGCGTCTATCTATCTAGGGACATGTGTCCTAAAACACAAGATGAGAGAGACAACATGAGTCGGACTCCGTTCGCCTCGGCAGTTGGATCGATCATGTATGCCATGATATGTACACGACCTGATGTGTCCTATGCTTTGAGCATGTGTAGTCGATATCAGGCCGATCCAGGAAAGGATCACTGGATGGCGGTTAAGAGTATCCTTAGGTATCTTAAGAGAACTAAGGATGTTTTCTTAATCTATGGAGATGGAGAACTTGAGGTATCTGGGTATACCGATGCAAGTTTCCAAACCGACAGAGACGACTTCAAGTCGCAAACCGGGTACATATTTGCTTGAATAACGGAGCAGTGAGCTGGAAATCTTCCAAGCAAGATACTGTTGCCGATTCAACAACTGAAGCGGAGTACATTGCAGCAGCTGAAGCAGCAAAGGAAGCGGTTTGGATCCGAAAATTCCTAGTTGGATTAGGAGTAGTTCCATTAGCAGCTGAGCCCGTTTTATTGTATTGTGACAATAGCGGGGCCATAGCGCAGGCTAAGGAACCAAGGTCTCATCAACGATCCAAACATGTTCTTCGACGATTCCATCTGATTCGAGAGATCATACATCGTGGCGATGTGAAGATCGAAAAGATCGCATCAGAGGACAACATTGCAGATCCGCTGACGAAAATAATTCCTCGGGAAAAGTTTGAGCGACACATACATAGTTCAGGTATTAGATGCTTGAGTGACTGGCTATAGGCCAAGTGGGAGATTGTTAGACAGTTATGACCCATAGCGTCACTATTTTGTAAATGATATTGTATTATTGTACAAAATTAACTATGTAGTAATGAAATTGCCTTTTACCGTTTTGTAATTTTTTTACTTTGATATAAATGGTAAGAGTCCCTATGATTAGTTCCGGATTTTGATGATATGAGACGGTATCAATCCATAAAGGTTTAATCATTAATATCCCTAGTCGTAGTATTATCGAGATTGGACATCGATAATGCGGAATAGACTAGTACTGCACTTGTGCATGTTGTGAGGGCACAACGGCATAGTTCTCATATATTTAAGTATAGGATACTTATGCAAGTGCGGTAGGAGGAGGTTGTGTTTTACCGATGGTACGGAAAACACAGCTTCGCTCTGGATAGACCCCGCGGAATCCCATTGGTAGTATGTCTGCGTGTCTATGGGAGTCCGCTTCAGGGTAGGTGCATATGATCTTAACCTGAGACTTGCATCGCTAGTACTTACGACAATCGGTAAACTTTAGTTTTGGTGGTCCAGGGCTTTTAACGGGTTCTGTGTACACCTCTTCTGGATTTATCGAGAATCGTAGTGTATTGGGTGTGATGTCAAGATGGAAGTATCACTTCAGACATATGGAGATGATGATCGCGAGGGATACAGAACTAGTACTCTATAATGGTTGCAACCATCGGGATAATATGACTAGGTCAGGATTATCCGATTCAAAGAGACTGGTTGCTTGATGTCCGATATGTGTATCGTACGGGGCAGACACATCTCCAGCCCCAGGCCTTACATGTGATCATCCGATACTGGTTCGATATACACTATACTACGGTATACTACGCCTGTTATAGATCTTATATCCAATAAGAATATTTCTGGAGAATTGGGTAGGCATGGCGTTTTGCTAGAGGCTAACCTTGTCTTGTAAATCGGGTAAAAACGTAGTACTTGGTACGTACGTATTCAGATAATCTGACGGCCGTATTTACTGCCAACATATCCAGAGATCTCTTGGGTCGCTTCCCGAAGATTCACCAATGACGTATGATTCAAACTCGATTAATCTTGGATTAATTACGGAGAGACTTTATCTTGGATAAAGTACTATACAATAGAGAGAGAACGATTAATTTGGAATTAATCGTAAAATTATTATATTCGATATAATAATCGAAATTCGATTTCGACGCGAAATTAAAATTAGATTTTAATTCGGGCAAACGAGTTAATTTAGAATTAATTCGTTAGCGACGTAAAATAATTTCGCTAGGCGCAATTATTTATTTAAATTCGATTTAATTAACGTCGCGACGTAAGTTCGGTATTTCGGAAATATCGAACCCGAACGCGTGAGTGCACGTGGGCCCACTTTCATTTGGAAACGTGTGGGGCCCACATGACACATGTCATTTTATGCATTATTTAATTCTAATGCATTGCATGGAGATAGT
Source organism: Zanthoxylum bungeanum (assembly GCA_019454045.1). NCBI lineage: Eukaryota > Viridiplantae > Streptophyta > Magnoliopsida > Sapindales > Rutaceae > Zanthoxylum > Zanthoxylum bungeanum. The sequence continues at coordinate 127,385 of SKCR01021104.1, forward strand.
GTAACACACTCAATGGGTTTTGCATGGAGTTTGAGTGTTTGACACTCTAAGCCATTGCATGATTTGTGTCATAAGTTTATTATTAATTTAATAAATATTATGGCATAAATATAAATTGATTTTTTGTAACAAAAATCATTCAACTCCTCTCTCTCTCACATTGCCGAAACTACATGCAGTTTTTGGCTCTCCATTTCTTCAATTTTTGTGGCAAGATTTGAAGAAGTTGTGCATTCAAAATCACAACAAAGGCTAGCACCTTCAAGGGATCATACATAGGTGATATGGGAAACTAATCCTTGAGCTTGGAAGGATCAAACTCGACTTGGAGTCCCTTTTTCTTCTTGGCCGAGAGCTTCACTGCACAAGGGAGGAATTTCGCATCATCTTAGCATCCATTTTCAAGTATTGTGAGTATGATTCCGCCATACTTCAATTAATTCATTCATGTATTTAATATGTTTTGCTTGTTCTTGTTGATCTTGGGGCTTGGTAATTATTTCCAACAGACATCACACCCAATACACTATGATTCTCAATATACCCAGAAGAGGCGTACATAGAACCTGTTAAAGCCCTGGACGACCAAAACCAAAGTATATTGATTGTCGCAAGTATTTGCGGTGCAAGTCTCAGTTTAAGACCAAATACTCCTACCCTGATTCGGACTTCCATAGACACATAGTCATACTACCAATGGAATTCTGAGGGGTCTATCCATAGCGAAGCCTGTTTCCGTACCATCGGTAAACACAACCTCCTATTACACTTGCATGAATATCTCATACCCAAATATATGAAAACTATGCCGTTATGCTCCCACAACGCGCACAAGTGTAATACTAGTCTTTTACACATTATCAATGTCCAATCTCGATAATACTCTGACTAGGGTTATTTAATGATTAAACCTTCGTGGATTGATATTGTCTCATATCATCTCAATCCGGAACTATTCATATGGACCTTCTATCATTTATACATCTTGGTAATCTAATTACAAATGATAAAAGGGCAATTTCCTTTGTCACATAGTTAATTTGTACAACAACACCATAATCTGTACAAATAGTGATGCTATAGGTCATAATTGTCCAACAATCTCCCACTTGGCCTATAGCCAATCACTCAAGTGTCCTACACCCGAACTATGTACGGTTTACTCAAACTTCTGCTGAGAAAAAGCTTTCGTCAGCGGATTTGCATAATTATCATCTAATGCGATTTATTCGATCATCACATCGCCACGATGTATGATCCGAACGAATCAGATGAATATTTGAAGTATATATCTAGATCGTTGATGAGACCATTAATTCTTTAGCCTGTGTTGTAGCCTAGCTCAGCTGCTAACAGAACTACTAATAATCTAATTAGGATTATTATCGATCCAAAAGGCTTCTATTGCTGCCTTAGCTGCAGCAATATTCCGCTTTTTTTGTTTATTCGGCAACAGTATCTTGCTTGGAAGATTTCCAGCTCATTGTTCCGTTATTCAAACTGTATATTACCGTTGTTACGACTTATAGTCGTTATAATCGGTTAGGAAACTTGCAGCAGTGAACCCAGTCACTTCAAGTTCTCATTCTCCATAGTATAAGAAAGCATCCTTAGTTCATCTAAAATACTAAAGGATGTTCTTAACATCAATCCAGTGACTGTCACATGCATTGGCCCGATTGTGCTCTATATGCTCAAATAGTATGAGACACAAGGTCACGTACATTTATTTCAATATACAAGTTCTCGGAGAGTACTAATAACTTTTAGATCTATCCCAGTAGATCTTTATTCCTAGAATAAAGGTTGTTTCTCCCAAGAATTCTACGGTGAATTTTTCATGAAAGCCAAGCTTTCACCGATTGTATTATGGGAATATCATTTCCAAGAAATGATATGTCATCATTTATTTAGGATATTCATTGTCAGTGCCTCCCACTAACCCCCTTATATACACAAGAATAATTTTCGTTTTGAATTAAATCAATACCATTATTACATACACATCAAAACGATAGTTCCAAGAACGCAATGCTTGCTTCAATCCATAAATGGATCGAATTAACTTGCAAACCTTGTTTGCTTGTTTTGGTATGACAAAACTGTCAGGATGTTGTAAACATCCTCCAAAAAGGTTTCCATTAAGGAAAGCGGTTTTGGCATTCAGCTGCCATATTTCATAAATGAAACATGCAGCATCAGCAAGCATTATCCAAATGGATTTAACAATGGCAACGATTAAAAGGTTTCGTCGTAATCGACATAATGTTGATAACGATACCTTTTCGCTACAAGCCTAGCTTTATACGTTGGTAAGTTGCCATCCATGTATGTCTTCCTTGAAGACTTATTTAGTACAATAGGCACTATGCCTTGCGGTACATCAACTAGTATCCAAACTTAGTTGGTATACATGTAATCCATTTCGGACATATGGCACTTTGCCATAATATGGAGTCAATACTTGTATCACTTCCTCATATGTAGTCAGTTCGTATTCCTCAATAAGATTGACATCTTTATGAGGTGAGATCAGAAACCCATACCTCACAGGTTGTTTTCTGACTTTCTCCGACTTACGTGGTTCTTATGTATTCGAAGATTACGGTATAGTTTCATCCTTGATGAACTATTTGTGTTCCATTTAGGACTCGATGCCTGGAACAGTATTACTCCGATTTTCTTCGAGTTTTACTTTCCTCCCACTTACCACTGTATATAAGTATTCCTCTTAGGAAAATTGTATGGCGAGCAAAAATTACATTGTTCTCTAGTGAGTTGTATAAGTACTATACTTTGGTTTCCCTAGGATAACCTACAATTAGGCACTTATCCGATTTGGGTTCTAGTTTGGTATCATCCAAACATATGCCCAGCATTCCCAATCTACAGGAATGAGAAAACCCAGTTTCTTTCTAGTTCATATCTAATATGAAGTATGTCCAAACAGATTTTTATGGAACCTTATTCAAAATAAGTTCTGCACTGTTTATGCGTATCCCTTGAAGGAAATGGTTAGCTCAGAGCGACTCATGATTAACCTTATCATGTCCAACAAAATTCGGTTCTCCGTTCGGACACACCGTCAAATGACGTGTTCCGGGAGGAGTCTCATTGAAAGAGTACTATACTCTTTCAAGTATTTGAGAAACTTATTACTTAAGTATTTTCATCATGGTCTAACCGTGATGGTTTTATACTTAGCCGATCTGTTTGTCTACTTCGTGTCGAAACTCTTTGAATTTATCAAAAGTTCTGCTCGTGTTTCAAATGAAACACGTAACCATAACACGATGCCAACATCCGTAAAGGTCACGAAACATTCTATCCACCTCTAACCTAGCTAGAACATGGGCCCACTTACTGTTGGACAATTATGAACCATAGCGTCACTATTTGTACAGATCATGGTGTTGTTGTACAAATTAACTATGTGACAAAGGAGATTGCTATCTTATCATTTGTGATTAGATCACCTTAGATATATAAATGATAGGAGGTCCCTATGATTAATTCCTGGATTGAGAATGATATGAGACAGTATCAGTCCACAAAGGATTAATCATTAAATATCCCTAGTCAGAGTATTATCGAGATTGGACATCGGTAATGCGTTAAAGACTAGTATTGCACTTGTGCACATTGTGAGGGCATAACGGGCATAGTTCTCATATATTTAAGTATTGGATACTTATGCAAGTGCGGTAGGAGGTAGGAGGTTGTGTTTCACCGATGGTACGGGAAACAGCTTCGCTCTGGATAGACCCCCTCGGAATCCCATTGGTAGTTTGACTATGTGTCTATGGGAGTTCGACATCAGGGTAGGTGTATTTGGTCTTAACCTGAGACTTGCATCGCTAATACTTATGACAATCATTATACTTTGGTTGAGGTCGTCCATGGCTTTAACCGGTTTTGTGTACGCCAATACTAGGTATATTGAGAATCGTAGAGTATTGGATGTGATGTCAAGATGGAAGTATCACTCCAGTCATAGTGGAGATGATGTCACGTAGGATACGGTATTAGTGCTCTTAAGTGCTGCGCGGCCATCGGGATATTATGACTAGGTCATGTATATCCGATTATAGAGACTAGTTACCAGACATCCGACATGTGCTTCGTACGGGGCAGACACAGCTCCAGCCCCAGGCCTAGCACGTGACCATCCGATACTAGATCGATATGCACTATACGATGTATACTACGCCTGATACAGATCAATATATTCCTGTAAGGATATTTCCGGAGAATTGAGGTAGGCATGGCGCTTTGCTAGAAGCCAACCTTGTCTTGTGAATCGGTTAAAACGTAGTACTTGGTATGTACGTGTTCGGATAGTCCGATAACGAATTTACTGCCAACATATCCGGAGATCTCATGTGTCGCTTCCCAATGATACACCGATGACGTATGACTCGCACTTTAATTAATCTGGGATTATTTCGATGAGAGAGAAAATTAATCTGGGATTAATTACGGAGATATTTTATCTGGGATAAAATATCGTCTAAAGAGAGAGAACGCGATTAATTTGGAATTAATCGTAAAATAAATTTAATAGTTAAATTTGATTTTTCTATTTAATTTTATTCGAATGGGCTAAAATTAATATATCGGATATATTAATATGAATTGATTTCATTACGAAATTAAAGTCGGACTTTAATGCGAACGAATGAATTAATTTAGAATTAATTCGTAAACGACGTTCGTAATATATTTGCGTCGCATCGATATTTAATTAAATTAGATTTAATTATTTAACGACGGAAGTTCGTTTAAAATCGGATTAAATGGAACCGAGCCGCGGCAAATGTTCGTAGAGATATTTGAATTTTGAATTCAAATATGTGGGGCCCATGTGTGGTAGGTGTACCTACCACCCAACTACCTTGTTTTACTTTTGGAAAACCATTTACCCATACCTACCAAGATTAGGGTAAAAGGTGAAATGGTTTTACCTAAAGTATATAAACAAAAATCTCTCTCTACACTTTTTAGTAATTCATTATTTTTATTAGATGAAAATATTGAAAACCCTAGATCTATCTCTCTCTCCTTCTCCCTCTCAAAGTGGCGCCCAAGGGGCTGCCATGGAGCTCCAAAAACGTGAACCAGTGAGGATGTTAGGGGCAGATTTTGTTGCAAAATCGTAAGTGCTAGCACACCGAGAGACATACGAAGGTGTTAGGGAAACCCACCCACGAACCGGGAATCAAACGACGAAGATTGAAGCTCGAAATCTTGGATTCTTGAAGACTCAAAACTGAAATTTTTGAGCAGTGGACTGCATGCAGTGGGCGCACCTTGGAGCTGAAAAATGGTTTTGTTTGTCTTCAAATCGTCTCAACCGATCAATGTAAGTATTCCGTAACTTCTTTGATATGTATTTCACACATCTTCATGCTTGTTTGATGATCTTGGGACCTAGAATAAAACCAACAATGGGATCAGAGCCTAGGTTCAAGCATGAATTTTAGGGCTTTAAATTTGGGTAAATTTGTTTTGAGCATGATTTGAATGAATTGATTGTTTGAGTATGCTTATAACATGTTTAATTGAAGATTGGTTGGATCAATTTCATGAAAATTGATTTGGAATAATTTTCCCCAAATTCTTAGTGGTGGCCGAATGTGAAGTGATTTTGGGAATCTTGGATTTTTTGATTTTGAACATTGGATGTATATAAAATCATGTAAGATATTGTTAATTTGAGATTGAATTGGATTGAATTTTGAATTGGACAAATATCCCCAAATATACTCACCTTGGCCGAATACATTAGGTATTTTGGGATTCTTGGAATTTTTCATTTTGATTCATTGGATGAGTTGTAATGATGTTGGATGATGTTAATTTAAGATTGAATTGGATTTAATATTGAATTGAACAAATCCCCAAAATGCTTATGATGGCCGAATATAATATGCCCTTTAATGTCTTGGTATTTTTTATTTTTGAACATTGAATGTGTATGAAATCATTCGGGAAGTTAATTCGATGTCGATTGTGTAATTAATTGGATTGAATTCAAATCGGACAAAATTATCTCCCTTGGCCGAGACTTGAAGCATGTGTAAATGGGTTTGATTTTTCATTAAATGTGTTGGACATGTGATAATGAAATTGAGCATGATTAATTGGACAAATTTGTGTTTTAGAAATATTGATTTGAATGATTAATCATGTAATGCACTTTAGAATTAATTAGATTATGAAATTGGACTCTATGATTTAATTAATTGGCCTTAAAATTTGATTTGGGCTTTTAAAGTTGTAAATGGGCTTATTGGGCTTTGTTGTACAAAGTTGGGTTTAGGCAAATTGGATTGGATCCAATTGGGCCCAAAACCACTTCCGTAAAACCCAATGCAACTTAATGAACCTTTAAAGTTTAATTGGGCCTAATGGGCCGAAATTGATTTCTTGGCTTATGGGGTTACTCCTTGATTGGGCTTTGGTTGCCAAAACCCATGCCTTAAAGAAATTAATTTAAAGCCCATTGGACTTGAATTAAATTGACGTTGGACGTTAATCGGGCTTTGAGACCCGTAACGATTAAATTTGGAATTTAAGTCGTAAAAGTTTATTAATAAAGTGTAATATTTAATTTGGAATTAAATAGTGAATTAGTATTAAATACATATTAAAATTGGATTTAATGTTGTAGTTTAATATAATTCGAGAATTCGTACTTTGAGTACTTATTCGCAAAATCGAGTTTGACTCGCACAAAATCAAATCGTTGTTTGAACATTGGATGATCACTAATTATCAGATTAATTAATGTGATTAGATTGATTGATAACATGCTTGTGTGAATACATGGTTGTGATGAATGAATAATGTATATCGGATGGATATTAGTCGGGTGGGGGCATTTTGGAAATTGTTGTAATAAATTCGATTTATTTAATTGGACCTGCGTGTCCAGCCTTATCACCTCTATTCTCTTTGTATTCTCTTCTCACCTATTCCCCTCAATGTAAATGAGGTTTCTTTAGAAGTGTAGTTTAACGGGTAGAAGTAATACAAATGCTAGTTTGAGATAGAAAGGGAGAGATTTGATCTAGGATCAATGTGTTAAGTATCCATCCGCATATCATTATTATTTATTTTCATATGCGCTTTATTATGTGTTTAGAATGCATGTTTAAGTATCCATCCGCATATCATTAGTATTAATTAGGGTTTTTTGTTCAATTCCGATTTCAATCCAATTGAATCTCAAATTAACATTTCCTAAGTCTTTCAAACTCATCCAATGATTCAAAAAAACAAAATCACCATGGACATTAGGGTAGCACACCATTCGGCCAGCCAAAATATTGGGGAAAATTTGATCCAATTCAATTTTCATCAAATTGATCATGCATAACACTATGTTATCATCATTCAAGCATACTCAAACAATCAATTTCATCCAAACATGCTCAAATTAATTTTGCCCTAATTCCAATTTCATGCTTAAACAAGGCTCTGATAACATTGTTGGGTTTCCACTCTAGTCCCAAGATCAATTTAAGCATTTAAATATGTGAATACATCAAAGTTAAGTTGCGGAATACTCACTTTGATCGGATTTTACGATGCGAGGAACAATGAAAAATTTCCTTGCTCCATCCTTGAAGCTCTCGGCCATAGCTCCCTTTTTGTGCTCTCCAAGTTTCGGTCAAGCTCCAAGCTTGGGTGTGGATTCCATGCTCATGAATGAGTTTCCCTATCACCTTTGTAAGACCCATTGGATGTGCTTGCATCTTGAAAAAATTTCCACAAATCTTCCATTTGCTTGTTCTTATTCTCGGCAATTTCAAAATTTGGAGAAAGAGAGAAATTGGCTCTCTTGGCCGATTGTGAAAGAAGAGGAAGAGAAGAGAAATGTTGTGTGTTGGTTGGTTTGATTTCAAAAATCGAATACCTATCTCATTTTCCAAAAATTGTACAAGGCATTTAAGCCTTCCAACCACCCATATCAATCACAAGTGACTAACATCACATCACTCAAAGTGATAAGACACCTATCACTTGAATGACTAATGATGTGACGCTTGATATGACTTGTGGGCCGCACTTAAATTCGAAATGCGAGTGGGCCCGTAAAGACTCCCGGGCTCGGGTTCGCTAATTCCGAATTAACGATTTTCTGTTGCGACGTAATTAAATCAAATTTAATTAAACAATTTTGCCTAGCAAAATTACTATTCACGTCGCTAGCAAATTAATTCTAATTAACTCATTTGCTCGAATTAAAATCTAATTTTAATTCCACGTCGAAATCCAATTTCGTTTAATATTCGAATATATTATTTTATCGATTAATTCCAATTAATCGTTCTCTCTCTTTAAATAATATTTTATCCCAGATAAAATATCTTTGTAATTAATCCCAGATTAATTTACTCTCTCTATTAATTAATCCCAGATTAATAATGTGCGAGTCATACGTCATTGGCGAATCTTCGGGAAGCGACCCATGAGATCCGCGGATATGTTGGCAGTAAATCCGGTCGTCGGACTATCCGAACACGTACGTACCTAATACTACATTTTTACCGATTTACAAGACATGGTTGGCTCCAGTATTGGATGTCACGTGCTAGGCCTGGGGCTGGAATTGTGTCTGCCCTGTACGAAGCACATATCGGATCTCTGGTAACTAGTCTCTATAATCGGATAACTATGACATAGTCATATTATCTTGATAGATGCATCATAAAAGAGAACCATTTATGTATCCTACGAGATCATCATCTCCACTATGACTGGAGTGATACTTCCATCTTGACATCACACCCAATACACTACGATTCTCAATATACCCAGAAGAGGCGTACACAGAATCGGTTAAAGCCCTGGATGACCAAAACCAAAGTACATTGATTGTCGCAAGTATTAGCGGTGCAAGTCTCAAGTTAAGACCAAATACACCTACCATGATTCAGACTTCCATAGACACATAGTCATACTACCAATGGAATTCTGAGGGGTATATCCAGAGCGAAGCTGTTTCCGTACCATCGATAAACACAACCTCCTATTACACTTGCATGAGTATCCAATACCCAAATATATGAGAACTATGACATTATGCTCCCACAACGCGCACAAGTGTAATACTAGTCTATTCCGTATTATCGATGTCCAATCTCGATAATACTACGACTAGGGATTATTTAATGATTAAACCTTCGTGGATTGATACTGTCTCATATCATCTCAATCTGGTACTAATCATAAGGACCTTTTATCATTTATATATCCCGGCAATCTAATTATTAATGATAAAAGAGCAATTTCCTTTGTCACATAGTTAATTTTTACAAAACAACACCATGATCTGTACAAATAGTGATGTTATGGGTCATAATTGTCCAACATTGTGTGGAGGCAAGGCCTCACGCATAGAAAGACAAAACAATTGAAATTGTGGCTGCGCAAAAATAGAGCAACCGAGAGCAAAGAAGCAGAATCAGAGCGCAGGAGCCGGGACGCGAAGCCTCGATAATTCAGAACGACATGTCTCTCCAATCCCAGGCTATTTTTATTTCTTTTATTGGGAACTAATCTCCTATGCAAAGATAGGGATGAATTCTTGTGTTTAAATTCCTATATTTGTGTTTTTGATTCCTAAAAACCTTTTAATCGTTTAATAAAATTAATGGTTATTATTCTTTATTATTTTCCGATTATTGAATCCAGAAATTATGTTTTCTCAAATCCCATATAAATCCAGTCATGCTTCTTCTATGTGTGATTTGCGAACTTAGTTGTGACTGATAAAAGTCGTTTTATGTGTTGGTCTTCTGCTGCAGTATTGCCTAATGGTATATTGTCGACGTTAGATAACTCGTAACCATGACTTTTGTGTGTTGTTAACATAGATAAAATAATCATTAATTACCTTAGAATTTGAATATATGTAGAATTGAATATCTTCCGGTTGTTGGTTTGGGATGTGAAACCTACAATTATGTAATAAAAGGAATCAATAACTAAATATAGGAGTTTGATGTAAGAGGGATTCCCGACGCGTTGCTGTTTATCTCTGCTGATATCTTTTATTATCTTTTTATTATTTTATTTATCTTTACTTTAATTACCAATTCCATTATTTTATTTATTTAAGTTACTGTTAACGTTTTTGTTTGAGTAAATTAGTTCATGTAACCATCTCTCTGAGGAATCGACACCCCAGCTATATTGCGATAACCGCAAGTTATTTTTGGGCATAATCACATGTTTATGAATGTAAGAATCTGACACCTCTTCTTCAACTCCTCTTAATTTTTTGCCTCCTGAAACACTTTCCCCATATCCAACCAAGTTGATTGTCATGGGAAGCTTGGGATCAACACGACCTAGTGATCTTAATACAACAGCGTCCTTATCAGAAGAAGAAAATTAGTCCTTCATAAAAAGAGTAGCCTGCCTCGAGCCGACACCGCACCCATTGGACTTCATCAACCATGACATGGACAGAGCCTCAACCATAACTAGTGCTGAACTGGACCAACTCAGGGAGAGATTTGGGATTCTTGAAGAAATCAGCTTCGACTTTCCACGATAGGGGGATCAGGCAAGCTGACTAAGTGGCAGTCAAGTAGCTCTATGTACTGCTTCGTTTGACATGTGCCTGTGCATGCCCATGTAGGAATACTTTTCCAAGATGCTGACCACCATGAAATTTACCCCATGCCAACTAGATTTGAATGGTTGGAATGTGTTCATCGGGCTTTATGTAGTCTGGAGTCGGTCCGGCCTAGGCGAACCATCGATTGAAGATGTAAAGAGGCTTTACAGAATGAATGCCAGCCTAAGGAATATAAGGGTTGGTACTAATTGTTGACTTATGCTAGAGGTAAGCATTTGGTTACACACCTCCAAACCACCAACAAAAACTTCAAGGATAAGTGGTTTTGGGTTGGGGGAGCATGGGGTAAACACCAGATCATCTTTGGTGAGAAGATTGTCTCACTGACCATCTTCAGGGTTGAAGGTAATGACCTAAACTTCTCACATCTTCTTCTTCATTTCCTTAGGATTATCAATCTTCATCTTACTAACATACTTGCACCTTTTGTAGCATACTGAGGTGATCCTTCAAAAGTTCACCACAAGGTCAGGACGAGGGTGAAACATGCATATTTGTTTGCAGGTCATTATAGAGACATCATTAACCCCTCCTATTTTACCAAAGCATGTCTTATCCCAAGCTCCCTTCCACTATTTAGCAAACAACTCGGTAAATAGTGACTAAATGACCGATCTTTATTATTTTTTTTGCTTGCTTGCTATTGCCCCTACACTTTGGTTTTTTATTGACTCGAGCTCCAATTTATTATTTCAAACTTTGTGATTTTTCTTGATGCAGACATGTTTGGAAAAAGACCATGCCCACTGCAAATTGCACGAGAGGCCAAACACCTATCTGAATCATCAATACACCACACCAATACCCCCATCTCAAAAACAAAAAATTTTGAGGCAAAACTTGACCCCTGCTACCTGAATCATCAATACACCACCACCAAGACAACCCTAAATTCTAACCCAAACTTCCCAACCTCTAACCTCGGTACAAAGGCCCCAAAAAAGATGCCTTCATCAGGTCAGGGGTGAGGCTCTTGAAGACTACCCCGATGAGGGTCCTCGAAAGAAGACCAACGCCTCATATGGCAGGGCCCATGCGACTTCTTCTTCCAAAATAACTTCAATCCTTACCTTGGGGGTGGATGATCTTTCAGAGAATGCGAGGGAAGGCAAGGCTCACCTAATAACAACCTTCAACTATGTGTCTCAGCAAGTGGACATCAATCGGGCCCTGGCTTATGAAAGCATCTCTCATGAAGAGATCATCGAGAAGGTGGGCCGCCTCCAATCAAAGGTAATTATTTGCCACTTAGACTTTTGGTTTCATTATATTTTCATAAATTTACCCGTTCTCTTTTATGTATAGCTGACATATCTCTTGGCCACCAATATGGATGTACTTTCTAGCACCATTGCTGAAGGTGGTCAGGCTCATAAGCTCTAGAACAGGTTGAGTGAGAGCCAGTATAAGATTAATAAGATGTTCGATTAGGCCGATACTGAGTCCTTATGTCGTGTCCTCAATATTGTAAGAAATGAGAGGAATGAGGCATGTACTGAGGCTGTTTCCAAAGTTTCAAAATTCAAGCTGTTATGGGAAAAAACATCTATTGCCGAGATGAAGCTTGAAGAAAGTAAGGCTGAGCTAGAGAGGGTCCAGGACGAGCTGACCAAGACCTGGGCTGAGCTGGGTAATTTACAGGCCAACCTCATTGATTGTATTGAGGATGCTAAAGTTGACACTCGTATCGAAGTGCTAGAGGAGTCTCTAGAGCTAATTAGTGAGACCTACCTAAACTTGGACCTGAGTGAGCTCTAAAAGTTCAAGAGGTCACAAAATGGGAAATGACCTTCGAAAAGGTCTACGGTACGGGCTGTGAAGAGGTTGAGACCATCGTTGATACAGTTCCACTTACCTCAATGCATCCTCATGCTGATGATGTTTTTGATCCTTCATCCACTGTTGTTGTCCTTGTTACTATCCCGACTGATTCTGCTGCCCATTGAAGTTCTCCTATTATTGCCTCTCATTTTTGTAGTCGAAGTTATTCTCGGACCTTCTACTAATGTAACCGACTTCCCCCCGTGGAAAATCTCGAGGGGGTTCATAATGTAATTTGAACAATAAATTAATAAAGTTTTCTTTTTGTACTTTGTATCTTTTTGTACCCACACTGAAGCACACACTAAGCAAATACCTGATCCAGAGCACTTTTTTCTTTTCAACACTTAGCATAATTTTGAACTTGTAAACTCAACCATAATAACTACTTGGTAATATAACCGAACTAGGCTTATAAACTGATTTAACTGATCCAATGATGACATTTCCTCTAAAATGAAAATCGATGCTCGAGCACTCCTGTGAGGTGACCCATTCTAAAAATCTTATCTCAACCTGACTGATAATTTATCAACCATCATTGTGATGCCCTAATGAGGCTATGCACCCCAGCCTGACGACACGAGGTAGTTTTCAATAAAAATTTTGAACCTTCCAAATGACTCATTCACTGATGATGACAATCACTATTCCCGATCATATTGACATTGAAGTCCACCACCCAATTATCTACAAAATGACCAGACCAACTGCAAGACCATATGAAGTCCCCGAGGCTATCTCTGCACCCTTTCAAACAGACCTGAGTCAGCACTGGTTGGCACTAAGTCAAAAATTTGAGGCTGGTTTCCTCACCTCCATTCTTCTACTCATTCTGAAGCCATCACAATGGCCTGATGATGCCAATCTACTCCAAAGGGATATTTTTGCCCAATGAACTTCTTAATTCAACATGACCATGGTATTCTTAGTGATTCAATCAGAGGATCTCCCACTGCTGGTTATCTCAGCAAGGCCATGAGGGAAAACTTCGACCCCATGCCATCATTTTTTACTAACCTAAGGGAACTCAACCCTTTTAGTACTGCTTCAGCACAAAACGGCCATGAGGGAAAAACACCGACCCCATGCCATACATAATATACTGAAGGAATCTGGCCCTCTTGGTGCTACATGATGAGTGGTAAATCTATCACTATTTCCCACTCATTTAACCTAATATTTTGTATAGTTTCTTGAGTTTTGTGAATATTTTGATGTGTTTTGTGTTATTTTGTAGATAAATAAAGTATCAGGACATTCTGGAGGTGATTTGGACCAAAACAGTGAAAATTGGAAAAAATGACTTTTTGGTAATTTGTGCGCGCCGCGACGCACAAGACCTTGGCATCGCGACGCCTAACATGCACCAAAGATGCTAACGTGCGCCGAGTGAACAGGTCAGAATTTGAGAAGTTTGACTTTGCTAACGTGCGCCGTGCCACGTGTCACCATCACAGCCGATACGCTAACGTGCGCCGTGCCACATGTCATCGTCCTACGGTGCCGACAATCACCATTGCCACGTGTGCCACGTGTCACTCCACGTCAGCGTCCACATTATCAGTTGACCAAGTCAACATGACACCTCACCGCCATGTCATCATGAGCCAATCACGAAGTGCCACATATCGCAATCCTATGGTGCCGAAAGTCGCCATCGCCACGTCAGCATAATAATTGAGTTGTTAGCCGCCTCGCCACGTGTCGCCTTATCTTCTTATCATAATTGCCACGTGTCAAAGCCTTAGCAAGCCGCGCCAAAAGAAGGGGGCGTCGCGACGCCAAAGTCCTTGGCGTCGCGACGCTGGAGGCCTACAAGGGTCTATAAATTAAGCTCGAGATTTCAGTTTTAGATGTACCACTCTCTCTAGTTTCTTTTAGTTTTTAGTTTTTTTTGTTTTGTAAATAATTTTAATTACGTTCTGTAATAATTGTAATTTACTTTTTTTTTTTTTTTTACAGTTTTTACTATTCACCATGAGGAGGTAACTTCCCCAGCTAGGGGGAAAGGTAATTCTTTTACTATTACTATTTAGATTAATCTCCCTTAAAAATAATATATTCACTATTTAAAATATTGACTTAAAAAGGATACCACCAGATTGGTCGGTTGGTAATTCATTTTATCCTGGTTTAAACCTGACTAATCAATGATACCGCCAGATTGGTCGGTTGGTAATTAAATTTTCTTACCGCCTATATGGCAGGTTCATTTTGGTTCCGCCTTTATGGCTGGTTGAACTTAATTTGACTTAATCAGGTTACCGCCTATATGGCTGGTTGGTAAAATAATCACAAGTTAATATATTATATTAAGGGAGATATCTAAATAGTAAATAGTAAAAGTTGATCCTTTTACCTTAGAATGTTATTTTACTTTTCAGCATTTTTACTTTATGTCTTTTAATTTTAAGTTTTTACTAGCCCTAGTTATGTGTTAGTTATCTGGGGTTGTGATGAATTCTAATATTACCGGTTTATAAGGGGTTATTTTATAGTTTGGGTAATTTAAAGGTTTACTTATTAAGTCTTAAGCTTAGTGCTTTTTGTTGTCTGATCACCAATAAGATTTATCTGGTAAATCTAAAATGAACTAGACATATAGATTTTAGGTTTCAGCTTTAGACTTAATAGCCCACGATCTTCCTTGAGGATATATAACCCTTTAATAGATTTCCTTACAGGATATACATATACCTGTCGGGCGGGGGTAGCCATAATTGGAACTTAAACTTAATGAATCCAGATAATTTGTTGACATAGACTTATGGTTCAATTGGGTTAAACTGGGTATTTGCGTCTGACCATCGACAGAGGCTTTTGCATAATTTAGTGTTCCAGGTTAGTAAACTGATTTATTACACAAATATAAAATAATCACTTCATCTTTTAAAAGATATTATAATGATTCACAACCCTAGATCTTTGTGTCTTTTGTTATTTTCCTTAGTATTTTCTTTTGTCTTTTTATTTATTTATTTATTTAGCAAATCTACAATCAACCAAATCAATCAAGCAATCATTCTCTTCTCCCTCAATTAGATATCTGTAAATAAATAGGTTCAATAATTAATAACAACAATAGGAATTAAGTACTCGTGGGATTGATATTTTTATACTACTTGAACGATACGTGCGCTTTCAGAGTGGCAGAATTATTGGAATCATTCAAGGTACGAAGAATCATCATATTTTCCATCTTATCCACCATCTACCTACGATCTTTATCAGGAACCAGAACCATCAGAGGAAGATCAGTTGATTCACATGCTCAAAGATTGGTTCGAGGAACGGGAAGCTCAATTTGATGCACAAATTCAGAGTCAAGCAGCGTCTATACAAAGAATGACAGATCAAGTTAGACAATTAACAGAGAACCTGAATCACATATCTCACGAAGGAAATTCAAATACTACTGAAGAAGCCTTTCAATATCCTGAGATTCATCATGACATCATAACAGAGGACGAGGCTGAGCAGTATCAAGAATCTGAGGTATCAGTTCAGGAGCCTGAACCAACAAAGTCTCAATTTGATTTTTATTGTTCTGACTCTGACGAGGACAAAGAAGCTGAGCTGTTTGTACCAATTGCACCAATAAAGGAGGATCAAACTTTCAATCCTCAAAATGAAGATCTTGGAGCATGCTTTGCAACGATGTTTGAAGAAGATCTTCCTGAACCATCCATTCCAATCATATCAGAGGATGAAGACCTAAAATCTGACATTTCTTTACATCCTCAGGTTGACAATTTGAAGCATGTATTTCACAGATGACAGATGAATAACTGAATATGGAAATTTTCAAATACATATGTGAAGAAAAGGTGGAGCAAGAAACAGAGCAAATGGAGGAGCAACTGTCAGACCAAATTGAAAATCCAGAGCATTCAGGAGAAACATCGTTGTTTTTGGGAGTACAAATCAAAGATATCACCCAGAAACTTGACAGAATGGAACGTCCATTCCAAGTCAAGCACCATATGAGACCTCCTGATTTTCTTTCTTTCTTTGCAGGAACCACTGGAGCAACAAGGAGCAAAAAGGTGGCACGAGCACTGAATGAGACAAAACTCTTTTTGCCCCTTTACCATTGGAAGAGACCATTCAAAAGCAACGCTAATGGGATTGTCTTTAATCGGACATCCAAAACGACATTGAAACCTCATTGACAGATGGATTTCAGTCACGTCTGGCTGAAGACGAAAAATTTAGCGCTAGCAGGGAGGCAACCCATGCAATTTGTTGTAATTTTTTTTTCATATTTTGTGTATACGTGTTGTATAGTTTTTAATTTTGTGTGTTATTTTTGTAGGGAAAAGCACAAACTAAGCATTTTAAGACAGAAGGAATGGTGTTTGGCAAAGAAGAGAGACAATTCATTAGCGATGGCTGAGTAAAGGATTAATTCTTGAGACGCATCCTAATGAATTTATACTAAGCGAGTGGCGTATTGCATACACAATTCCGTTGCCTTAATTAATTGCTTTGATTTGCTTTTCTGTTGTAATTATCTTTATTTTCATAGACAGGATCCATACTTTTTGACCTTTCACGATTCATTTTGTTGTTTAGCAAACAAACGTCCTCTGGAAGATACTAGTGCTATTATTACTCACCCTTTTTTTTCAGGTACTATAATTCAGCCCGTCATTGCACCTTTAGAGGCATCCAGATTTAAGAAAGAAATATATAAAAATGGAAGCCACTTCAAGAAGACGAGTTGAAAACATTTGTGTGTTTTACGGTAGTAGTGTTGGTGTTAAGCCATAATACGTAGAAGCAGCACAAGATTTGGGTCGAGTCTTAGCTGCAAGGAATATGCACTTAATATATGGCGGAGGCAATCTTGGAGTAATAGGGATCGTTTCCAAGGCCGTACAGGAAGGAGGCAGTAACGTTTTGGGAATCATCCCAAAACCCTTGGTATAGGTAAATCTTATTGAACCATCAAACGGAGAGGAACTGATTGTGCCAGTAATGTCTGAATGACTGGTAGAAATGATTAACCGTGCTGATGCTTTTATTGCTTTGTCAAGTGGCTTGGGAACATTGGAGGAAATTTTTATTGTGATATCTTGGGCGAACCTGAACATACACCAGAAACCGCTTGGACTGTACAACATTGATGGATTTTATGATTTTCTTTGTGTGTTTCTTGATGATGCCCGGAGAAATGGGTTCGTGTCAAAACCTTTGAAAGAACTCATCTTTACAGCCAGAACTGCTTCGGATATAATATATCAACTCATAGCCTATGAACCATGAGTTAACCCTATCCTTTCAAAGATAAATTGATCCGAGGACGATCGTGGTAAGAGGCGTAGGATTAATCTGGATCTTAACCTTTAATTTCCTATAGATTTTCAGCTAACCAGGTACAACCTTCTTAACTCTCCTTTTATTATTTAAGACATTGGGGACAATGTCTCATTTAGGTTTGGGGGAGGGAATTAGTTGATCAATACCTTGTTTTTAGTTTGTGTGTTGTTTTTATTTTTAGTCCAAAATTTTTCGAAAAATACAAAAAAAAAAATCGAAAAATTTTCAAAAATTACAAAAATATTTTGCATTTTTTGTGTTTTTATTTTGACTAAAAATGTGAAATTGATAAGAGATAGCTGAGTAAGGAGTTTCCACTCCTGAGACGTATCTCAAAGCATTTTTGAAACAAGTTAATTTTTGTTTATTTCATTTTGAATTATTTAATTTGTGAATTCTCAATAAAACTAACTAAAATGGATCTTCATATGCTCAGTTGACAGGTATTATCAACATACATAGAAACATATGGACATGAGCTAAAATTGAAAAGTTTGTAATATTCAGTGCTCTAGTTTAATTGGAGGAAGCATCTCAAAAGCAATGGAGTAAAAAAAAAAATCATCTAAGATCCGAGTTATTAAGTCAGTAAGGATATTTTA
>SKCR01021105.1:0-72407 GCA_019454045.1 Zanthoxylum bungeanum
AACCAAAAGCAAATTTGGCAAAAGATAAGTAAATTCACCAATCAACAAAGAGAGTTAACGTGGTTTGGCGGATCAGATCCAACCTACATCCACGGGCACAGAAAAAACGATATTTTATTACCGAAATATGTTTCTCTGATATGTTTTGTGTTTAACAAGTCTGATTCTTTCTTGCTCTCTCCTTGCCCCCCTTACAAGCACGCTTTCCCCTCCTATTTATAATAGCAAAGAAACATTTTTCTTTTTCCCATAAGAATTCTTAGTCGAAACTACCTTCACTTCCTATATCCTGTTAGGACACTGACTTATTCAATTTTTCCCAATGAAAGTAGGATAACTTATTTCTTACCCGTAAAAATAGGATGTCTTATCTTCTGGAGCATATCTCGCCATATGCTCAGTCTTCATGAGGTCGGTCACAATGGTCTTTTGAACTGAGAATGCTGCTACCGATCTGATAATGCCCGACCATCCGGTCTAGAGTGGTCGGTTACCGATCACAAAGTGCTCGTCCCCTTGCTGTTGGCTTTTAGTGGTCGGGTTGGCAATAATAATCTTGACCAAGAAGGGAATTACCTTTTTACCCCCGCCATACTACTTAAATATCATATGGCCTGAAAATACCGCTAACAATTTACTTTTTATTTTGCTAAATTGTGTTATATTATTTGAAACAGTATGATTCATAGAAAATCCGAGTTACTATTGTGTTGCAGCTTATTGACTCTCCTTTTATGAAAGATGTGATGAACTCTTGAAATTAGTTGTGGAAGAAAACATCACGCAACAAGTGAATTCATTGCACAGATTGATGATTGATTAATATCCTTATATTTTCCGCCATTTGTCTTAATAGTTTGTGGGAGATATCAAATATTTATGAGATTTGATGTATTTTGGGTGTGTTTTTGCATATAAAAATGATATCATGACTCAATGAAATTAACTAGAGATAAAAACGGTAAGATAAATAGCAAATCATGGCAGAGAGCACCTTTATTTTGTGCATCAAATTTTGGAGCATCGCGACACTGGGTTTTGGGCGTCACGATGTGCCGAAAAGAAAAGTGAGCGTAAAGTATTCCCAGTTTCGCCCTGGATCTTACTTTTAACAAGGAAACACCACCATGACCTCCTATATAAGCATAAACTCGTCCCAAAACCTAAAAAAGTCTCATAATATATTTTGGAGCCCCCAGAGCATACAAGAATGCCTAGAGCAAGGTGATGATGAGTGCTTCAACTGGTGCTGCAGTTTGAAGACGAATGCTCTAATGAGAGTTCATTATTCACTTTTCTCTTTAGTTTTGTAACATCCCTTTCCAGGAGATGCAATCGGCAGAGAATAGGTCGTACTATCTTCCTGAGCCTCTTACTCGACGACTGTATACATCACTACTAATTCGTTTCAAATATAGACTCATTTATATAGGGACCTTGGCCCGATTTAGCAACATGAAATGAAACTTAAACTCATAACAGTGTACTCATTATTACTCCTTTATATAACTATGTTCTTAAACATATTTAATACATCACAAAGACTTTTACAATATTAGTATATGCATGCAACTTTACTTTGACTCTAATTACGCAAGAATTCTGTACACAACCTAGTGGACTCAACACCCTAGTGACTTCCATCAGTATCCATCCTCTCGAACTCGTCCTCTGAGTAGACTTGCAAAACAAAAAAATTGGAAGTGAGGGGAAAGTTAGATCGTTTGAACGATCTAGTGAGTGGATAGTTTAAAATATGAATTAAAATGCTTTTTGAAAATCCATGGTTCTAAAATCAAATCCATCTCAAATCAATCTCTTTTGAAATCTCTTTCACTATCTAAAAACAACTTTCTTTTTTGAAAAACTTTTCTGAAAACTGCTATTGGTCTGTAATTTATGAAATTCTCATAAAATAGATTCTTATGAAAATTCTTTCTTAAACCATCTTTT
Organism: Zanthoxylum bungeanum; assembly: GCA_019454045.1. Classification (NCBI taxonomy): domain Eukaryota; kingdom Viridiplantae; phylum Streptophyta; class Magnoliopsida; order Sapindales; family Rutaceae; genus Zanthoxylum; species Zanthoxylum bungeanum. Next base: position 1,954 of record SKCR01021105.1, read on the forward strand.
CTGTAAGTTTGTTTCTGAAAATCCATTTCTGAAAATCTGTTTCTAAAAAATCCATATCTGAATATCTGTTAAAAACCTGATGCATGGGGGCGTTACGTATCGTCGTCCCCCCATACACCTAACTAGAGCCAGATGTACAAATCCATGACATTGTGGAGTTACATATCACCGTCCCCCAATGCATGCAACTATCATGTCTCTGAATCTAGGGTCTAAGGGATTTACGTATCGCCATCTCCTAGCCTTGAATTCTGGTGGTCTTAAGGCGTTACGTATTGTCGTCCCCCAAGCCACAAATTTGGAGCCGGGGGTGCGAATCTATGCTACCCTCTAGACTCTGAATCTAAGATCTAAGGGCATCTGTCATCCCTAGTCCTGAACTACATGTGAACACGATATCTGTAATCGTAAATTTTATATCTGAGTCAAGTTACATACTGAGGTGGATTTTTCCCCCATGCCTCCAAAAATCATAAAACGTAAGCTTTTGAAATCAATATTTCTAAAACATCATTATTTGTAAAACATATGTTATAAAACTTTGGCCAATGCCCTATGTGCGGAAAATAATGTCTGATATCAAAATAGTTAAATAAAATCAGTTTGAGAAAAAGGGTCCATTCACTGTTGAAATCTGGCTGGCTTTGTTCCATCTCATCGAAGCACTTGGGGATTCCTGCTGATAATCTAGAATCGATACACTAGATTAGAAAAATAAGTTAAAGGACATGTTTCAGAACTTATACTTAGCTTCTTAATTCAATTAATCTATAATCATTATATGATGTACTATGCTTGCGACATGTCATAAAACGTGAATATAAGATGATACGAAACCTTTCGGGTGGTCTCTAATATCCTAGGTTGAAACTGAAATGGATAAAAATTAGTCTTGGGAAATGGCCACGTGTTGCGACACCAGACGTTGCGCGTCACGATGCTCATACGGGTAGGGTTGAGGCAGAAAGCTTCCCCTTTATCATGTCGCGATGCCAAGCTTTGCGCGTCGCGATGCACATACGAGCATGGCTGAGACAGAGAGCTTCCTTTATTTTACATCGTGACAGTCACACGATAAAATTGAAATATGGGCCACTATTCAATTTTGTGTCACAATGTTAGCCAATTGGCATCGCGATGCTCGCCTGTTTTCAGGCCTGATCATCATCACTTCAATGTCTAATTCTTTTAAATGCATCTCCAACACCTTCACAATATAACCTTCATACAAGCACTTCTTTAAACTTCAATATTCATGTATGCTAAAGCAATATTTCATCATCAAAATACACTTCCAACTTCATAACTTTCTTTAGCTCAACTTTAGAATTTCCAAAAATTTAGACCTTTCTTAATACAATCAATTTCCATGCTCATTATGCCACTAAATGCAATCCTTAGTATGTCTCTAACATCAACATAACATCATATCATCAAAAGTTCTCAATCCAAGATTTGGGTCAAGTTGACCTTACCTCATTTCTTTTGATTTCCTTCATCCATAAGGTCTCCCATGGTTGCTATTCTTTTTCTTAGCTTGTTATGTGAGGATTTGTATTTGTTTTCCCCTTCTTTCGTTCTTCTTCTTCTTCTTCTTCTTCTTCTTCTTCATTTCTTATTCTTTTTTCTTCTCACTTCTCTCTCTTTCCCTCAAAATATGGAGGATAGGTGAATAGTTCCCCTTATTTATAGTAGGGCTAATTTGGCTAATTTGTATTATTTTCATTTGAAGAAAAATCAGAATTTTTGAGAGATATGTGCAATTCTCTATATAGGTCCGCAAGTTTTATTCATCTGAATTTTTGACCTACTTCTGTTTCGAATTTGGAAAAATATTCAATGTGGAAGTTGTAGGTCCCGGTCTTAGATTTTCTATGATATAAAATTCATAAAAATTAGAGCTCGTATGAAAAGTTACGGCCCAAACACTAATGGCTATCCAGAGTAGAACATCGTACGATTTCGTATCAGAATTGTGAAGAAATTTTTTGATTATTCCCAAAGTTATTTCATGAGTGTATATGTGTTCAAACATAATTTATATCATATATCATGCATCCTATAACTTATTAGTCGTCAAGATTACCAAGGTGTTATAAATTCTCCTCTCTTAAATAGGATTCGTCCTCGAATCCTCTTAAGAACTGGAATTCTGAAATTGTCTTGGGATTCTTGATACTGAATATCTTACCACAAGTTACCTGTTTGACACATTATCCTATAGGTCACTGAATTCCAACTGATCGTATATTCATACTGAACTTCACTTTACCAGCTATACCGCATCACTTCACGACAGTCTCATAAGTTGTCGTCATACTATAGTGCAATGTGACTATCCCGTCGAACCTCACTTTCCATGACTTGAAAATCATAACTGGGGATGTAATTCAATCTACTTGCGTGAACTTTTACTCTACTGAAAACTATTTGTATTATCTGGGTTTAGTTCGAGTTAATAACTAAGATTCTTGTCAAACTGTTCGTTGATCACTTATGTAATAAACATATGTACTCTTCGTCTTACCTTAACATCTGCTTTATTGTATCATACTCATTACTATACTTTTACGTACTGTACTAATGTTCTTGGGTTCTAGTGAACGATTTTTTAAATTTTTGGTTGTGAAATAATTCCTTGCCTATAATTGATGAGATTTTTGCTAAGCACTCTACACAATCGTCATGTTATAATCATTGTCATGCGTCACATACATCTCATTTTTATCTCTCTAGTTATACTCAACGTCGTCTTAACTTAATTATCTGCTCGAGTTATCGGTTCTAATTTAATATTTTTAGGACTTTTCATAGGGTCATTCCTATGTCATATCTTCTTTACCCATAGTAGACTCAACAACTCATTTGACCTTATTAACTACATTCTCGGGCTCTTCTGAGTGGGCACTTTCAAATTTCATGAAATACTAGTGTTTCCCATGATTTCTGATTTAACCCTGAGATAAACATATACAAGAGAAATTGTTTTTGGTCTCCATTGCCAATGATCATACTGGATGCTTCCTTAACTCCACATGCTCAATCTGATCTTGACATTCATTCTCTTAACTTATCTATTTAACTCTTCCATTCTCTTTGGTAAGTTTTAACTAGTATCACTACCGACCTTCATGTTCGCATGCCTCTATCTATCTCTGAAGCTTAGGACCTCATAGCTTATGACCAATCTCTTCATGTTCTTCTAGTTTACCATAAATGTTGATGTTGGCGACTTGGTCTTGATTAATGTTCTTACTCATCTCGTACCTTAAATTCATTGCTAATATGAGTCTGGTTATCCATCTTTTAGCACTGTTTTGTTCTTCTTGCCAATTTATCATAATACCCTTTATACATGCAGTCTTATTTCATCAAGTGTTGTCCTGATATCAATAATATCCATACACTTGGTTTCATTTGGCCATCTTACATGTTACCCTAATAAATTCATTTCAAGTCATCTAAGCATTATTTGCAGTGGTGTGTTATGAAATGAACATACGGTTATACTTGCTATCTTCTTTTTACTTCATATCTAATGTAAATTCAGTTTCATTTCTTTACTGACGTAGGCATTCATAGTCATTTCGTAGTTCTACTGAACTCACCATCAAAAGTCTATATTGGTAGTTATGCACATTTGTTATGGTTTGTCTAGTATCTCTTTTCCATTGTCGTCTTATCTTGACAGTCCCACTTTCAAATATTTTACTTTATGTTCTTTTGGTCTTCTTTGTTGCTATATTCTATGCCTGAAACTTTGTGGTTTATGTCTTTGTATCTTTATCCGAAGGATATTATCTCCTACATTTCCATGGTTATATCTAGTACTGGTTCTCTTGTATTTATGTCATTGCTTGACTAATACTTCCTCTATTTATCGTTTCATCTAGGTTACTTCTTTTTCAAATCATTTACCTAGAGGTACTCTCCTCTTCAATTCTATTTTTGTACTATATCTGAAGGTTCTACATTTCAGCTTACTTCCACTGCACATTCATTGTTTGTGGGAGTATCTTGGGGGTAAACATCAAGGTTTTTCTTTGTTACTGTTGCCTAACGAGGGTTGGGAGGGAGGGAGTTGGTCCTGAAGCCTTTCCGGTTGTGATGATCTCACTGACCTTCCTTGCTGTATTTGTACGTTCTGATTATCTATAAGCCTAGGGTTCCTGCATTTACATATTGGTGTCGGCTCCCATACTAAGGTATTTTTACTAGGTACCGTCTGAATTTCCTTAAGAGTCATGCTCTTTCAAACTCCTACCATACTAAGATCGAGACCTACAACTTTCGCGTTGAATATTTTTCCAAATTCGAACCAGAAATATGTCGATAATACAACTCAAAAATTCAGATGAATAGTACCCGAGGACCACTCTAGAAAATTCTTAAAGTTTCTCAAAATTTTCAAATTCTCTCTATTTAAATTATTTTACAAATGACCCTAGTATAAAAATGGAATAATATTCAAGCATCCCTATCATTGAGAAAAAAGAAGAAAATGTTGGATAATATGACCCATAGCGTCACTATTTGTACAGATCACGGTGTTGTTGTACAAATTAACTATGTGACAAAGAAATTGCACTATCATCATTTGTGATTAAATCACCATAAATGTATAAATGAAGAGAGGTCCATATGATTAGTTCCTGGATTGAGATGATATGAGACAGTATCAATCCCTGAAGGATTAATCATTAAATATCCCTAGCCGGAGTATTATCGAGACTGGACATCGATAATGCGGAATAGGCTAGTATTGCACTTGTGCGCATTGTGAGGGCACAACGGCATAGTTCTCATATATATAAGTATTGGATACTTATGCAAGTGCGATAGGAGGTCGTGTTTCACCGATGGTACGGGAAACAGCTTCGCTCTGGATAGACCCCTCGGAATCCCATTGGTATTATGACTATGTGTCTATGGGAGGCCGAAATTAATGTATGTGTGTATAGTCTTAACCTGAGACTTGCATCGCTAATACTTGCGATAATCGGTAGACTTTGGTCTTTGTGGTACAGGGCTTTAACCGGTTCTGTGTACACCACTTCTGGGTTTATCAGAGAGTCGTAGTGTATTGGGTGTGAGGTCAAGACGGAAGTATCACTTCAGTCATAGTGGAGATGATGTCACGCAGGATACGGTACTAGTGCTCTTAAGTGTTGCGCAACCAATCGGGATATTGTGACTAGGTCATGCATATCCGATTATAGAGACTAGTTACCAGACATCCGACATGTGCTTCGGACGGGGTAGACACTTATCCAGCCCCAGCCCTAGCACGTGACTATCCGATACTGGGCCGATATACACAATACTACGGTATACTACGCTTGATACAGATCTATATATTCCTGTAAGAATATTTCTGGAGAATTGGGTAGGCATGGCGCTTTGCTAGAAGCCAACCTTGTCTTGTAAATCGGTATAAACGTAGTACGAGGTACTTACGTATTCGGATAATCCGACGACCGTATTTACTGCCAACATATCCGGAGATCTCATGGGTCGCTTCCTGAAGATTCACCGATGATGTATAACTCGCACTTTAATTAATCTAGGATTAATTAGAAGAGAGAGAAAATTAATCTGGGATTAATTGCGGAGATATTTTATCTGGGATAAAATATTAATTAAAGAGAGAGAACGATTAATTTGGAATTAATCGATAAAATTAATATATTCGATATATTAATCGAAATTGGATTTCGACGCGGAATTAAAATTAGATTTTAATTCGGGCGAACGAATTAATTTAGAATTAATTCGTTAGCGACGTGAATAGTGAATTCGCTAGGCGTAATCATTTAATTACGACGCAACGGAAAATTCGTTAATTTGGAATTAGTGAACCCGAGCCCGAGATTGATTGCGAGCGCATTCGCATTTCGAATTCGAACGCGGCACGTAAGTCACATCAAGCGTCAAATCACTAGTCGCATCAATTGTCAAATCACTTGTCACTTTGAGTGATGTGACATGACAAGTTGTCACTTTAATAAAGTGACTTGATGTAAAAGTAGAAGTGATGGTAAAAGGTGAAAAGCATTATTTGCTTTTTGTTTTTTGACTTTTTGGAATATGAAAAGGTTTGGTATATATATGTTTTATTTATTTTTTGGAAAATATGAATAATATATATTACATTTTTTCTTTTTCCTCACCATCAAATTCGGTCTTCTCTCTCTCCTAAAACATAGTACACGTTTTCACTCTTTGGAGCCAAAACCTCTTCTCTCTTCTCACGGTCTCCTTGACCGATTATCTTCTTCATTTTTTCTGGTTTTTCACACAAAATGGAGAAGCAAAGATCTTGTTGCAAGATCTATGTGCTAGCACACTCTTGGAGTTATCCTAAGGTGATAGGGAAGTGAGTTTGTGAGCATGGAAAAGCTTGAAGCTTGAAGCTTCGATGGTGTTCATCCATGGCCGATTTTTGAGGTTCAAAGAGGAGCAAAACCGAGCACTCCACTGCAGTACAAGGACGCCACTGCCGCGCATGGAGAGAGCAGTGCTTTTTTCATCTTCAATCGCATCCAACCGATCAATGTGAGTTTATTCCGCACCTCCTTTGATATGTATTCAACTCGTTTTTATGCTTAAAATGATCCTTGGGACTTGATTGAAACTCTACAGAAAAAACGTAAGAGAAGGAAGATAAGGGAAGAAGGAAGAGAGGGAAGTCATCCTCACCCAAACTTAATGGGAACAAATGCAAATGATTCCATAACAAGCTAGTATTAAAGATATCATGCCTAGAACACTTAAAGTGTGAAGAAATCAAGTGAAATGAAGTAAGGAAAACTTAACCCAAAACATGGATTGTAAGATTCTAAGAGTATGATGATAGGATAGAGCTATTGGCATAGATGCATTTTGGTGATTGATAAATAAAGAAATTGGTTGTAGGATTAAATGCCCAAATTTTGGAAATCTTAAGTGTTGAGCTAAAACAAGAATGATGAGATTAAAAGGTTATTTGAGGATGATATATTGGTATAGAATATGTGAAGTTGAAGTTTAATGGAATGAATTATGTAATGGTTTTAGTATAGAAGTGTTGGTGATACTTTTGGGTAAAATAGATATTGGGAAGCAATGTGTTGGAATCTTGAAAAATAGGTTGGCGTCGCGACATATACTGGGAAATTTTCACAGATTCGGTTCTGGAATTTGAGCATCGCGACGCAGAAGGACTTGTGTCACGACACGGAAAGCAAAAGAAGCTCATTGTCTCAAGTACGTCGCGATGTTCAGCTCTTAGCATCTCGATGCATGTGAGAGTCATGATGCCCAACCCTTGTGTTGCGATGCGGAGACAGAAAATGCCACTAGTTTATCAACATGTGTGGGCGTCCCGACGCATGATCAGAATTTCCCCAAACCAGTTTTATTTCATTCCAGTTTCACCCAAGCATGTTAGAGGCCACCCTAAGGGTCTCGTGTCAGCTCGCATACATACATTACATCATGATATACATATGATACACCTTAGAGTGATAGCAAGTACTTGAATAGATAAATTTAGCCTAAGTCCGTAATATATTCCTCAGTCAATTTTCTAATTAAGATTATCTATTATAGATCATCGCATGAACCGCAATTCACTTCGGCAAAGTGAATAATGCCAGCCAGATTCCAAATCAGTGAATGGATATTTTTTTCCTTAAGTTGATTATTTATTATATTATTTTTAATAACAGACTTATTTTTCCGCATTTAGGGCATTAGTTGAGTTTACTTTCAGATATGTTTTGATAAAGAATATTTTGAGAAATGATTTAGAAAAGTAATGATTATAGAAGCCGATTTTATGTTTTCGAGGCATGGGGGAAAAACCCACCTCAGTATGTACTTAACTCAGATATGGAATTGACAGATTCAGATATCGTGTGCACACGTAGTTTAGGACTAGGGATGTTAGATGCCCCTAGATCTTAGATTCAGAGTCTGGAGGGTAGCATAGATTCGCACCCCGACTATAGTTCAATGACTTGGGGGACAGTTATACGTAACGTCACAAGACCATCAGATTTCAGGTTAGGGGATAGAGATACGTAACGCCCTTAGACCCTAGTTTCAAGGACATATAGTGGCATGCATTGGGGGACGGCAATACGTAACGCCCCAATGTCATGGATTTACACTCATGGCTTTAGTTAGGCGTATGGGGGACGACGATAGGTAATGCCCCCATGCGTCAGGTATTTAAACAGACACTCAGATACAAATTTTCAGAAATCAGGTTTTCAAAGATAGCTTTTCAGAAAATATATTTTCAGAGATGTGATTTTCAGAAAAACTAGACTAATGGAAGTTTTCCAGAGAAATAGTTTTATGAAAAGAGTTGTTTTCATAAAGAAAGAAGTTTCCAGAAGAAGTTTCAGAAAAAGAGATTTATGAAAAGCTTTCAGGGAGATTTAGTTTTTTTTTTTCCAAAAATATTTTCAATGAATATTTTTATAAGTATTTCAGTTTCTGTTTAAGACCGTCCACTCAATTAGATCGTTCAAACGATCTAACCTCCCCCTACTCCCAGTTTCTTTGTTTTAGAGGTTTATCTGAGGACGAGCTCGGGAGGACGGATACTGATGACAGTCACTAGAGAGTTGGTCCACCAGTGCAAGTCAGAGTTAGAGTTTAGTTCAGTCAGAGGCAGGAAAGTCATGTACCATACATGTTATATAGTAAAGATTGCATATGTAATGCATTATAGGTGGCCACTGTCAGAGTTGTAATGTGTAATAAAATTAAGTACTTAGTATCAAAAGTGTTATGTATTTAGATTGATGAGATGAGCAATGATCCTATGCATGATTTTATATATAATATAAGATTAGCAGTTTTCAGAAAGTCAGAGGCTCAGAGGGATATGACGGCCTATTCCCTGCTGATAGCATCTCCAGATTGAGGATATTACACACATGGAATAAATTTAGTAAAATAAAATAATAATTCGAGTGAAATAAAATATTGGATTTGTTTGAAGTGGTGGAAATTTTTAAATTGAACTACAATAATAGATTAAAATGCTGGGTTATGAGATCTACTCTTAATATTTCAAATATAGAGAAATCTTACTTTTTTATAATATACAATTTGTTATTATTATCCAGTTAATTTACTTCAGGAATTAATTATGCCAAAACATGTAAAATCCGCCATAAAGACGGTGATAATATTTGTCTATAACAAGTCCATTTAGGTACTCAATTATGCCAAAAAAATAAAACCAGCCATATAGGGAGTAACAAAGTTTGTCAATAATTAATCCATATTAAATTACTTATTCATATTACAATTTATATATTATAATATAAATAATATTAATTTATATTCTTATATTAAGAGCTACACTCTTTACCCCAGCGGAATGAGATTAGCTACTCATGATTTGAAGAAAAACATGCATAATTTTATTACCGAAAGAAAAAGAAATTACAAGAAAGCTTAAAAAAATAAAACACACAAAATACTCTCTCCCAAATTTTACAAAAGAACTTTGAAAGAAAGCATGAAGAAAAATGAGAGGTGAGCACCTCTATTTATAGAAGAAGTGCTCATCTCTCAATTAATAATTACAACTTTCCAAATAAAATACAAACAATAAACTTTTACTAATTTATTTTTTTTCTTTTTTGATTTTTTGTTGATAATTTTACAAACATGATCACAATCCACCTAAAAGGGATTATGACATTTCAAATTTTTATTTTATTTTATTTTTACTTATTTATTTTTTTTTTTACTTTATTTTCTAATAATTAAAATTATATGCCACACATATTGATGTCTTCACCTATTTTGACCTTGAAAACCTCAGAACTAGAAATTCTTGTAAACATCATAGTTTTAGATATTTGAGTCTTCTTTCATCTAGAACTAGAATCAGCTCAATCCGATATTAGAGTAAAAAGTTATGGCCAAATTACGAAAATTACGCAAAGCTGAAATTTCTGAAATTTTACAGTGTTAGAACGCCCTTTAAAATTTATGGCCTCCAAAATCCAAATATCACGTCCATTTTTCTAGTTATGCAACCAATTTATTATTTCACCTACATAAGAACTAAAAATCACAATAAAAATATATAAAACATAAATTTAATTATTATTTTACAAATGTGCTAAATTAAGGGGATTAATGAAATTATAAGTGTAAAATGATTAGTTTCTATTTTATTAACTGTACACTTTTTAATGTTGATCAGAAAGCAGCATGCCCAAGAAATGACCGAACATCTTTTATAGTTTTAGATATGGTAACTTGGATATCAACTCGATTTTTAATTCATCTACTTCAATACCCCTAGAAGAAATAATATGACCCAAAACAATACCTGAAGACACCATGAAATGACATTTTTCCCAATTTAAGACAAGCATTTTTCTTGACATCGACTTAACACTGCCTTTAGATTAAGTAAACATGCATCAAAAGAATCACCAAAAATAGTTAAGTCATCCATAAATACATCCATGCATTTCTTAATCATATCACTAAAAATACTCAACATGCATATTTGAAATATAGCAATTACATTACATAAATAAAATGACATACGACAAAAAACATAAGTACCAAATGGACATGTGAATGTGGTTTTATCTTGATGTTTTATAGATATTTCAATTTGATAATATCCAGAATAACCATCTAAAAATCAATAAAATGGGTTACCTGCTATCCGCTAAAGAATTTGGTCAATAAAAGGAAGTGGGAAATGGTCTTTTCGGGTTGTAGCATTCAACTTCTTATAATCTATACACATTGTTGGTGGATCTCTAAGTCCCGAGGATCGAATAAAGCAATGAAACAAGTGTGCAAATACAACGAGGGAGTTACGGAATACTCACATCGAGCGGTTGAGTGACGCGATAGGCAACAAAACTCAACTTTCTGCCTCTTGGACTGCTTGGCAGTGGCTGTTTGTGCAGTCCTCAAATTCAGCCATTGGAGGTCCTTGAACAAGCTCCAAGCTTCGTCAAACGATTCCCGACTCATGGGTGGACTTCCCTATCACCTTCGCATGACTTCGTAGTGTGCTAGCACTCCCGATTTTGCCACAAAATCGTGACTGTTGCTTCCATTTTCTTCCTCCATTTTCACGGCAGTTCACTGCCAAGAACCGAAGAAAATTCAGCCCTAGTGGGTGTGAGAGATGAAGAGAAAAATGGAGAAGAGAGAGAGATAAATGTGTTAATTGAAATTGGTAATTGATTTCTAAAATCAAATACACAATTTTGGTTCCAAAAGTCAAAGCAATTAATGCCACAAATGCCAACCAGACACATCACTCAATCACATCAATCACAAGTTGTCAAGTCACATCACTCAAAGTGACAAGTGATTTGACGCTTGATGCGACTAGCGATTTGACGCTTCATTTGACTTGCGTGCCGCACTCGAATTCGAAATGCGAATGCGCTCGCAAATAATCCTGGGCTCGGGTTCGCTAATTCCAAATTAATGAATTTTCCGTTGCGACGTAATTATGTAGGTGTTTATGGTGGATAAACACTAAACGACTCACCGAAGATTCTTAATGGATGGTACACCAACGTCAATAAGAATCTTCTCGGGTTGAGTAGCATTTTTGATTCTTTGACTTGAGATGCCACTGTGGGCACATGAGACATCCTTCACACTTAGATGGAAGTCACGTCACCGATCTATTTAGATCAGACCTCTGCCTGTTCGTTGGGTGTGGATAGATCCTAAGGGGTGTCCTGTGTGTATCGAGATAGGATCCGTCAGTTCTGTGTACATAGTATATGTAGTCCATTTATGATTAGAAATCATATAAAAACCATGGGTCCGTGGTACACTTTAGAAGTCAGTTCTAAGTGTTCTTTTAGAGATTTCTAATAGAGACGTCGACGGGATTGTCCCTATAAAGATTTGACGTTTACATCTATATCTCTGGGATATATCCGGATACCTGTGACAAAGGAATTATACATATGCCATGACCTCGACCTGTATGATTTAGCGAGTTTATCTGTGGTCATCATAATTTACGGGTGGGTAAATTATGGACACGAAATTGGATTTCGTGATGAATATGTCTGAATCTAGAGAGTATAGAGAGTCTCACTGATGAAATATACTCGTAGAGTACTAGAGCAATATTTATAAATAATACTGATTATTTATAAGTCGTTTAAAGGTTAAATGAAAAATACATGTGTTGGGACCTAATAGTCATTTCTTAATTTTGGTGTATTTGCATTTAATGTTAGATTTTATCAAATACACATTAATAATTATCAAATTAAGAATACTGACTTATATCATAAATATATATATGTATTTGATATTAATGTAAGTATAATACATATATTTGTATTTAAATAAATAAATAATTATTTAATTGTTAAATGATTAAATTAATTGAAATATAAATATCTTAAAGTTGTGATAATTATGGAAATGCTTTTGGTGCCTTGTTGACTTTAAGTAATTCATAAATGTTTAATGATAAGCTTGCAAGTGTTGGTTTTATTCTAGGTCCCAAGATCATCAAACAAGCATGAAGATGTGTGAAATACATATCAAAGAAGTTGCGGAATACTTACATTGATCGGTGAGACGACGATTTGAAAACAAACAAAACCATTTTTTCAGCCCTCCAAGGTGCGCCCACTGCATGCAATCCACTGCTCAATAATTTCAGTTTTGAGTCTTCAAGAATCCAAGATTTCGAGCTCCAATCTTCGTTAAACGATTCCCGGCTCGTGGGTGAGTTTCCCTAACACCTTCATATGTCTCCTAGGAGTGTGCTAGCACTTGGATCTTGCCACAAAACCCTCAAAATGCATCATCATTTTCGGCCAACCTAGGGCAGTTTACTACCTTGGGCGTGACCTTTGTTAGAAGAAAAGAGAGATGGATGAGAGATTAGGTTAAGGGAAAATGGTGTCAAACATTTCACTTATATATTTTCAAAAAAATACTAAAGTAATTACCATTTATTTTATGCTTTCTAAAAACAATAAAACAAATGTAATAATGTTTACTTTATTCTTTTACCCTTGGTAAAAGGTGAAAAGGAAAAGGCTTTCACTTTTTCCAAAAAGTTAAAAGTCTTTTCCCCCCAAAATTTCCCTCCAAATTTTAAAGGTCAAAGTCAAAGAGTCAAAGTTACTTTTCCAAAAAGTGATTTGACTTTTATGACTTGCGATGTGATTTGCGATGTGACTTGCGGCACGTGATTCAAATCGACGTAACTTCACAAACACATTCCGAGCTCGGTTTCGATAATTCTAAATTAACGATTTTCTCGATGCCTCGTTAATAAATCCAATTTACTAATCACGTCGCTCGAGAATTAATTCTAATTTAATTCAAGTGCCCGAATTAAAATCTAATTTTAATTCCTAATCGAAATCCAATTTCGTTTAATATATCGAATATTTTTTATCGATTAATTCCAGATTAATCGTTCTCTCTCTTTAAATGATATTTTATCCTAGATAAAATATCTCCGCAATTAATCCCAGATTAATTTTCTCTCTCTTCTAATTAATCCCAGATTAATTAAAGTGCGAGTCATACGTCATCGGTGTATCATTGGGAAGCGACCCATGAGATCTCCGGATATGTTGGCAGTAAATTCGGTTATCGGACTATCCGAACACGTACGTACCAAGTACTACGTTTTACCGATTCACAAGACAAGGTTGGCTTCTAGCAAAGCGCCATGCCTACCCAATTCTCCGGAAATATCCTTACAGGAATATATTGATCTGTATCAGGCGTAGTATACATCGTATAGTGCATATCGATCTAGTATCGGATGGTCACGTGCTAGGCCTGGGGCTGGAGTCGTGTCTGCCCCGTACGAAGCACATGTCGGATGTCTGGTAACTAGTCTCTATAATCGGATATACATGACCTAGTCATAATATCCCGATGGCCGCGCAGCACTTAAGAGCACTAATACCGTATCCTACGTGACATCATCTCCACTATGACTGGAGGAGTGATACTTCCGTCTTGACATCACACCCAATACTCTACGAATCTCAATATACCCAGTATTGGCGTACACAGAACCGGTTAAAGCCCTGGACGACCTCAACCAAAGTATATTGATTGTCATAAGTATTAGCGGTGCAAGTCTCAGGTTAAGACCAAATACACCTACCCTGATTTCGGACTCCCATATAGACATAGTCATACTACCAATGGGATTCCGAGGGGGTCTATCCAGAGCGAAGCTGTTTCCCGTACTATCGGTGAAACACAACCTCCTACTACACTTGCATAAGTATCCAATACTTAAATATATGAGAACTATGCCCGTTATGCCCTCACAACGTGCACAAGTGCAATACTAGTCTTTTACGCATTACCGATGTCCAATCTCGATAATACTCTGACTAGGGATATTTAATGATTAATCCTTGTGGACTGATACTGTCTCATATCATTCTCAATCCAGGAACTAATCATAGGGACCTCCTATCATTTATATATCTAAGGTGATCTAATCACAAATGATAAGATAGCAATCTCCTTTGTCACATAGTTAATTTGTACAACAACACCATGATCTGTACAAATAGTGACGCTATGGGTCATAATTGTCCAACAATCTCCCACTTGGCCTATAGCCAGTCACTCGAGTGCCTAACACCCGAACTATGTACGGTTCGCTCAAATTGCTGAGAAAAGGTTTTCGTCAGCGGATTTACATGATTATCGTCTGACGCGATTTATACGATCATCACATCGCCACGATGTATGATCCGAACGAATCAGATGAATATCGAAGTATATATCTGGATCGTTGATGAGACCATTAATTCTTTAGCCTGTGCTGACGCCTAGCTCAGCTGCTAACAGAACTATATCTAATCTAATTAGATTTATTATCGACCCAAATGGCTTCTATTGCTGCCTCAGCTGCAGCAATAATCCGCATTTGTTGTTTATTCGGTAACAGTATCTTGCTTGGAAGATTTCCAGCTCACTGTTCGGTATTCAAACTTTATAGTACCGTTTGCGACTTATAGTCGTCTTTATCGGTTTGGAAACTTGATACAGTGATCCCAGTCACTTCAAGTTCTCCTTCTCCATGGACTAAGACAGCATCCTTAGTTCTCTGAGATACTAACGGATGTTCTTAACTTCAATCCAGTGACTATCACTCGGATTGGTCTGATTGTGTCTCCATACGCTCAAAGCGTATGAGACACCAGGTCACGTACATTTTAAATGTACAATTTCTCAGAGAGTGTTAACAACTTTAAATCTATCCCAATAGATCTTTATTCCTAGAATAAAGGTTGTTACTCCTAAGAATTCTACGGAGAATTATTTCGAAAGCCAAGCTTTCGCCGATTATTTTATGGGAATATCATTTCCAAGAAATGACATATATTATCATTATTTTATACAGGACATTCATTGTCAGTGCGCTCCCACTAACCTCCTTATATACACAAGAATTATTTTCGTTTTGAATTAAATCATAACCATTATGATTACATCAAAACGTCAGCTCCAAGAACATTATGCTTGCTTCAACCCAAACATGGATCGAACAACCCGCAAACCTAGTTTGCTGGTTTAGGTACGAAAAAATCGTCAGGATGTTATAAACATCCTCCAAAAGGTTTCCGTTTAAGGAAAGCGATTTTGATCTTTAACTGACACATTTCATAAATGAAATATGCAGTATCAGCAAGCATTATCCAAATGGATTTACCGTGGCAACAGGTAAAAGGTTGAACCGTAATCAACACAATGTTGATAACGATACCTTTTCGCTAAAAGCCTAGCTTTGTACGTTGGTATGTTGCCATCCATGTATGTCTTCCTTGAAGACTTTAAGTACCAATAGGCACAATGCCTAACGGTACATCAACTAGTGTCTAACATAGTTGGTATACATGGAATCCACTTCGGACTCATGGCACTTTGCCATAAAGGGAGTCGATACCTTGTATCACTTCCTCAAACGTAGTCGGTTGGTCTACCTTAATAAGATTGACATCTTTATGAGGTGAGATCAGAAACCCATACCCCAGGTTGTTTTCTGATTCTCTCCGATCTACGCGGTTCTTGTGTATTCGAAGATTAATGGTATAGTTTCATCCTTGATGAACTATCTGTGTTCCATTAAGGACTTCGTGCCTTGAACAGTATTACTCCGACTTTCATCGAGTTATACCATCCTCCCACTTACCACTGCATATCGGTATTCCTCTTAGGAAAACCGCATGGTGAGCAACAATAACATTGTTCTCTCGTGAGATGCATAAGTACTATACTTATGGTTTCCCCTAGGATAACCTATAATTGGCACTTATCCTATTTGGGTTTTAGTTTGGTATCATCCAAACATATGCCTAGCATACCCAAATCATCAGGAATGAGAAACCCGGTTTCTTTCCCGTTCATATCTATATGATATCTGTCAAACAGATTTATATGGAACCTTATTCTAAATAAGTATTGCACTGTTAATGCATATCCGTTGAAGGAAATGGTAGCTCAGAGCGACTCATGATTAACCTTATCATGTCCAACAAAATTCGGTTTCTCCGTACGGACACACAGTCAAACTGACGTGTCTCGGGAGGAGTCCTCATTGAAAGAATACTATACTCTTTCACGTATGTTTGAAACTTACTGCTTAAGTATTTTCCATTACGGTCTTACCGCGACGGTTTAATACTTTAGACGATCTGTTTGTTTACTTCATGTCGAAACTCCAAAAGTTATCGATTTGTGTTCTTCAAAAGAAACACATAACCATAACGTGATGCCACATCCGTTAAGGTCACGAAATATTCATATTCACATCTAGCATTGCTAGATATGGGCCCACTTACTTCACTATGAATAGGGCTAACAGATCGGTGGCACTATCACTATTACCAAGTAAATAGTGTTTCAGGTACTTTACCTAATAAACTAGATTCGTAGACTTTATTTGAATAGTCAAATCAGTCCTAGTACCCACTCTTCAAAAGCGTGGATATACGAGTCTTGTTTAATTGTGTCCCAGACAACAATGCCACAAATAAGTCTCTACTGATCAAATCAGTTTGAGCTATTTATTTGTCATTTTATGTTTGAGATATTATTTATATTCAAAATATAAATCTGTTACTCACATCTAATGTGTTTATCTAATATCATTCTTTATATAATGAAACACTTTAGTGTTCTAGAATATAAAGGTCTATCCGCAACGGATTAAACACTGATATAAAGAAATGTTTCTAGTCAAACTAGTTACATTATAACAGTTCCTAATTTAAGTACATACCCAAAAGGTAGTTCCTAAACTTAGGATTCTACGGTCGAAACAGCGACTTTCGTCCCGTTTCCGATTCGCAGATTAATCTCAGCTTGAAGTCAGTATCCTGCTCACAGCAGATTCTGAACATCAATCCATATAATTTATGTACCACACTAAGTATTTTAAAATCCAATTTTAATACTAGTAATGGACATAATATTGACAAACATTCTTAAAGTCAGAGCCTTGCCCTTTCTTTAATTCCTTCGTGTCTGCCATATCCAAACGGCAGTCACTTTAGGATATGTCATTTATCTTCCCAGAAGATCATAATGATTTTGCCTTTGCCCTTTCAAATATTTCAGAAGCCTTTGGCCAAGCCTTGGGTTTCTAGAATATTGAAGTATGGTGCGCCTTGCGCCACTTACCTAATTGCAAAGTTTGACTTTATCTCCTCGAGAATAGTCTTAAACCTCCAAGAGTTATTTATTGCAATTTAATACTTCTTAAATCTAATCATAGATTTATGACAAGTATATCGAATTAAGCACTTAAGTTATCATCACATAAATCTTCCAAAGATTATGCTCTACTATTTGCTTAATTCTTGGCTTAGGCATAATAGGTTATTTTATCAAATAAAGTAACTTATTATTTATTTCCAGGACCATCCTGAAATTATTCCCAATTTAAAATATAGTTGTTTAAATACATTTTCACCTAGGATTATGTTTTAAACACTAATCTTTCATTCATCTTGATTCTAATAGTCCAACTATTTAATCAACGATTTGTGGTACTATGTATTATATTGATTATTATAGTCCAACTATACAATCAAATATAATTTAAATCAATTAACCTCAATTACATTGATTACTATAATCCAATTATAAAATCAACTGTAAATTGGAATAATTAATTCAAATATATTGATTACTATAATCCAATTATATAATCAACTATAATACAGTCCAACTGCTTATTAAAACAACAATTTAAATATTAGTCCAACTAACATTTAATTTATATGACGAATGATTTTTTTGAGCGCGTATGGCAAGTAATTAAACGAATATTGCAAATTCAATTCTTGCCTCCCACTATTTTTCGGCGAGCCTCTAACCCTCTGTCGAGTACTCGGGAAACCGTGTTTCCTAGTGGGCTAGGATCCCGTTAAATATCACACAATCTTGACTTTGGCCAACAAATTGTATGATAATTAACTAGGTAGATCTCAAAGATCAATTGGATCTAATCCAATTCCTAGATCCAGTGGGCGGATATCCAAATCCTAAACATATATCTTATATATGCCAATACATCCAATGTATTACCTAACCTTTTTCCTCTGAATCAACTAAGCCTTGGCTTTGGCACAACAAACCTAATGATCCCAGTCAAGCGCGACCCATTGACCATGGAAAGCTTCGTAATCAATGTCGATGGACAAGAAGTGGTCTTGACTTTGGCCAACAAACCACAACTTGGACAAGACACCAATATAGAACAAAACTCTCGTGATTCAAACACATCTTCGACGGACAAAGGGCTTGACTTTGGCCAACAACCCAATGCCAGTTTCGGATCTTGAGTAAGAATCACTCAATGGAAGGAAAAACGCATGATATTTGATGAGGGTTTTTCGCGTGCAAATTGGCTACCAATTTATTATCTTTGTTTAGGTCTCATCATCATACACCCTTAAACATGCATTCTAAACACATAATAAAGCGCATATGAAAATAAATAATAATGATATGCGGATGGATACTTAACACATTGATCCTAGATCAAATCTCTCCCTTTCTCTCTCAAACTAGCACTTGTATTACTTCTACCCGTTAAACTACACTTCTAAAGAAACCTCATTTACATTGAGGGGAATAGGTGAGAAGAGAATACAAAGAGAATAGAGGTGATAAGGCTGGACACGCAGGTCCAATTTAATAAATCGAATTTATTACAACAATTTCCAAAATTGCCCCCACCCGACTAATATCCATCCGATATACATTATTCATTCATCACAACCATGTATTCACACAAGCATGTTATCAATCAATCTAATCAAATTAATTAATCTGATAATTAGTGATCATCCAATGTTCAAACAACGATTTGATTTTGCGCGAGTCAAACTCGTTTTTGCGAATAAGTACTCAAAGTACGAATTCTCGAATTAAATTAAACTACAACATTAAATCCAATTTAATATGTATTTAATACTAATTCACTTATTTAATTCCAAATTAAATATTACACTTTATTAATAAACCTTTTACGACTTAAATTCCAAATTTAATCGTTACGGGTCTCAAAGCCCGATTAACGTCCAACGTCAATTTAATTCAAGTCCAATGGGCTTTAAATTAATTTCTTTAAGGCATGGGCTTTGGCAACCAAAGCCCAATCAAGGAGTAACCCCATAAGCCAAGAAATCAATTTTGGCCCATTAGGCCCAATTAAACTTTAAAGGTTTATAAGTCACATTTGGGCTTTAAGGAAGTGGTTTTGGGCCCAATTGGATCCAATCCAATTTGCCTAAACCCAACTTTGTACAACAAAGCCCAATAAGCCCATTTACAACTTTAAAAGCCCAAATCAATTTTAAGGCCCAATTAATTAAATTACCAAATTCCAAATTTCCAATTTAATTACCTAAAGTGTATATCATGATTAATCACCCAAATCAATATTTCCAAAACATCAAATTAGTCCAATTAATCATGTTTTTCATCATCATCACATGTCCAACACATTAATGAAAAATCAAACCCATACACATGCTTCAAGTCTCGGCCAAGGGAGATTAATTTTGCGATTTGAATTCAATCCAATTAATTACACAATCGACATCGAATTAACTTCCCGAATGATTTCCAACACATCCAATTGTCAAAAATCAAAATCACCAAGACTTTAAAAGGCATAAAGTATTCGGCCAAGGTGAGTATATTGGGGATTTTGTCCAATTCAAAATTCAATCCAATTCAATCTCAAATTAACATATCTTACATGATTTTATATACATCCAATGTCAAAATCAAAAAATCCAAGATTCCCAAATCAATTACATTCGGCCAACATAAGAATTTGGGGAAAATTATTCCAAATCAATTTTCATGAAATTGATCCAATCAATCTTCAATTAAACATGTTATAAGCATACTCAAACAATCAATTCATTCAAATCATGCTCAAAACAAATTTACCCAAATTTTAAGCCCTAAAATTTCATGCTTGAACCTAGGCTCTTGATGCCATTGTTGGTTTTATTCTAGGTCCCAAGATCATCAAACAAGCATGAAGATGTGTGAAATACATATCAAAGAAGTTGCGGAATACTTACATTGATCGGTTGAGACGATTTGAAAACAAACAAAACCATTTTTCAGCCCTCCAAGGTGCGCCCACTGCATGCAGTCCACTGCTCAAAAATTTCAGTTTTGAGTCTTCAAGAATCCAAGATTTCGAGCTCCAATCTTCGTTAAACGATTCCCGGCTCGTGGGTGAGTTTCCCTAACACCTTCGTATGTCTCATAGGAGTGTGCTAGCACTTGGATCTTGCCACAAAACCCTCAAAAATGCATCATCATTTTCGGCCAACCTAGGGCAGTTTACTGCCTTGGGCGTGACCTTTGTTAGAAGAAAAGAGAGATGGATGAGAGATTAGGTTAAGGGAAAATGGTGTCAAACATTTCACTTATATATTTTCCCAAAAATACTAAAGTAATTACCATTTATTTTATGCTTCTAAAAACAATAAAACAAATGTAATAATGTTTAATTTATTCTTTTACCCTTGGTTAAAGGTGAAAAGGAAAAGGCTTTCACTTTTTCCAAAAAGTTAAAAGTCTTTTCCCCCCAAAATTTCCCTCCAAATTTTAAAGGTCAAAGTCAAAGAGTCAAAGTTACTTTTCCAAAAAGTGATTTGACTTTTATGACTTGCGATGTGATTTGCGATGTGACTTGCGGCATGTGATTCAAAATCGACGTAACTTCGCAAACACATTCCGAGCTCGGTTTCGATAATTATAATTAACGATTTTCTCGATGCCTCGTTAATAAATCCAATTACTAATCACGTCGCTCGAGAATTAATTCTAATTTAATTCAAGTGCCCGAATTAAAATCTAATTTTAATTCCTAATCGAAATCCAATTTCGTTTAATATATCGAATATATTATTTATCGATTAATTCCAGATTAATCGTTCTCTCTCTTTAAATTGATATTTTATCCTAGATAAAATATCTCCGCAATTAATCCCAGATTAATTTTCTCTCTCTTCTAATTAATCCCAGATTAATTAAAGTGCGAGTCATACGTCATCGGTGTATCATTGGGAAGCGACCCATGAGATCTCCGGATATGTTGGCAGTAAATTCGGTTATCCGACTATCTGAACATGTATGTACCAAGTACTACGTTTTACCGATTCACGAGACAAGGTTGGCTTCTAGCAAAGCGTCATGCCTACCCAATTCTCCGGAAATATCCTTATAGGAATATATTGATCTGTATCAGGTATAGTATACATCGTATAGTGCATATCGATCTAGTATCGGATGGTCACGTGCTAGGCCTGGGGCTGGAGTCGTATCTGCCCCGTACGAAGCACATGTCGGATGTCTGGTAACTAGTCTCTATAATCGGATATACATGACCTAGTCATAATATCCCGATGGCCGCGCAGCACTTAAGAGCACTAATACCGTATCCTACGTGACATCATCTCCACTATGACTGGAGTGATACTTCCGTCTTGACATCACACCCAATACTCTACGAATCTCAATATACCCAGTATTGGCGTACACAGAACCGGTTAAAGCCCTGAACGACCTCAACCAAAGTATATTGATTGTCGTAAGTATTAGCGGTGCAAGTCTCAGGTTAAGACCAAATACACCTACCCTGATTTCGGACTCCCATAGACACATAGTCATACTACCAATGGGATTCCGAGGGGGTCTATCCAGAGCGAAGCTGTTTCCCGTACTATCGGTGAAACACAACCTCCTACTACACTTGCATAAGTATCCAATACTTAAATATATGAGAACTATGCCCATTATGCCCTCACAACGTGCACAAGTGCAATACTAGTCTTTTACGCATTACCGATGTCCAATCTCGATAATACTCTGACTAGGGATATTTAATGATTAATCATTTGTGGACTGATACTGTCTCATATCATTCTCAATCTAGGAACTAATCATAGGGACTCACTATTCATTTATATATCTAAGGTGATCTAATCACAAATGATAAGATAGCAATCTCCTTTGTCACATAGTTAATTTGTACAACAACACCATGATCTGTACAAATAGTGACGCTATGGGTCATAATTGTCCAACAGTAAGTTGATCAAAGCTTTAATTGAAACAAAAGTAAAATATCTAGATATTTTATTTATTCTTCCTACCATATTCGGCCAAGGCAAGATTGAAGGAGATAAAAATTGTTTTGTTTCTTTTAGGGTTTCATAAGTTCCATATGTTGGATTTCTACGGTCTAACCGTGATCCAATCAAGCAATGAAACCATGTGCGAATACTCAAATAAGTTGCGGAATACTTACAATGATCGGTTGAGCGATGCATTGAACAACAAAATCTTTTCATCCCCTCCATGATGTTCACGGCAGTGGACTGTTTTGAGCTCCAAGAAATTCGGCCAACCTCCATGGATGTCCTCCATTGATGCTCCAAGCTCCAAGCTTTATATGGTGATTCCATGCTAATGAAATTAGTTCCCTATCACCTTAGGATGACTCATTGGATGTGTGCTAGCACTTGGTAATTTTTGCTACAAAAATCACCATGTTGCTTCTCCTTGTTCTCGGCAGTGGGCAAAAATAGAAGAAGAAAAAAGCCCTTTTGGGCGTGAGAGGAGAGAGGAAGAATGATAGAAGTAAAATGGCATTGAGGCCGTGAGAGAGAGGGAGAAGAGTGGAGAGAGAGTGTGTTGTGTTTTTGGTTTTGTGTTTATTATACACTTAAATGATTTTCCCAAAATCAAAATACCAAAAATGCTTTCAATAAAGTCAAACCAATTAAAGCCACAACCACTTCCATCAACTATTCACATCAAAAAGACTACACATCACATCACTCAAAGTGACAAGTGATATGACGCTTGATGCGACTAGTGATTTGACGCTTGATGTGACATGCGTGTCGCACTTGAATTCGAAATGCGAGTGCACTCGCAAACACTCCCGGGCTCAGGTTCGCTAATTCCAAATTAACAAATTTTCCGTTGCGACGCAATTAAATAATTATGCCTAGCAAAATCACTATTCACGTCGCTAACGAATTAATTCTAAATTAACTCGTTCGCCCGAACTAAAATCTAATTTTAATTCCGCGTCGAAATCCAATTTCGTATAATATATCGAATATATTATTTTATCGATTAATTCCAAATTAATCGTTTTCTCTCTTTAAAAAATATTTTATCCCAGATAAAATATCTTCGTAATTAATCCCAGATTAATTTTCTCTCTCATCTAATTAATCCCAGATTAATAAAGTGCGAGTCATACGGCATCGGTGAATCTTTGGGAAGCGACCCATGAGATCCCCGGATATGTTGGCAGTAAATCCGGTCGTCAGACTATCCGAACACGTACGTACCTAGTACTACGTTTGTACCGATTTACAAGACAAGGTTGGCTTCTAGCAAAGCGCCATGCCTACCCAATTCTCCAGAAATATCCTTACAGGAATATGTTATCTATATCAGGCGTAGTATACGTAGTATTGCGTATTTCGATCTAGTATCGGATGTCACATGCAAGGCCTGGGGCTGGAAATGTGTCTGCCCCGTACAAAGCATATATCGGATCTCTGGTAACTAGTCTCTTTAATCAGATAAACATGACCTAGTCATAATATCCTGATAGCTGCAGCATATAAGAGAATCATTTACGTATCCTACGTGATCATCATCTCCACTATGACTGGAGTGATACTTCTGTCTCGACATCACACCCAATACACTACGATTCTCAATATACCCAGAAGAGGCATACACAGAACCTGTTAAAGCCCTGAACGACCAAAACCAAAGTATATTGATTGTCGCAAGTATTAGCGGTGCAAGTCTCAGGTTAAGACCAAATACACCTACCCTGATTTGGACTTCCATAGACACATAGTCATACTACCATTGGAATTCCGAGGGGTCTATCAAGAGCGAAGCTGTTTCCGTACCATCGGTAAACACAACCTCCTATTACACTTGCATGAGTATCCTATACCCAAATAAATGAGAACTATGTCGTTATGCCCTCACAACGCGCACAAGTGTAATACTAGTCTATTCCGCATTATCGATGTCCAATCTCGATAATACTATGACTATGGATATTTAATGATTAGACCTTTATGGATTGATACTGTCTCATATCATCTCAATCCGGAACTAATCATATGGACCTTTCATCATTTATATATCTTGATATCTATTATAAATGATGAAAGATCAATTTCTTTTGTCACATAGTTAATTTGTACAACAACACCATGATCTGTACAAATAGTGATGCTATGGGGCATAACTATCCAACACCATTTACAAAAAACAAAACACAAAGAAGTAGAGAGCAAATGTTGAAGGAAAAAGGAAAAGACTTGGAAAAACTTGATTTTTGTAAGTATTTCTTCAAAACCTTCAACATGAAAATTGTTTCTAAAAAGTTTAGCATCATTTTGTGTTGCTTTGATGTTCTTTCTACTCTTATAGTTTGTGTTTATTTGGTTGAGAACTTGTATGAAAGATTGATGCATGTAAGTAAGCTTTAAATATTTTAAAAGGCTTACTTTTGATTTTTGGAAAATTAAGTTGTCATTCTAGAGTCTTTAAGCCACTCCTTGGTGACCTAGAATTGTTCTAGAGTTATTTCAAAGTGGTGAGGCTTGTTTGGTGAAATATTGAATGGATTAAAGTATTGGATTTTAAAGATCTGGTGAAATTGAAAAATTAGGGTTCTTAACCCACTCCAAATTTGGGGCTTTTCATATAAGTGATGCATTATGGTATTTATATGATGCATGTAAATTTTGGGTTGATTGGATTTGATCTTGGTTTGTTTTTGAACAAAAGGGACTAAAATGCAATAAATCGAAAATGGGGGATGGGGCTCTCGGCAATTTCAGAAAAGTTTGGGGATTCATTGCAAATCTGATTTTGATGTATTGGATGTGTTGAAAAATATTTTAGAAATGATTTAGAATCATCCAAAATTGTATTTGACGACTTTTGGACTAAAATGATCAATTTCAAAGTTTTGAGACAATTCGGTAATTACCAAGAAATTTGATCTATTGTGTAATTTTTCAGAATTTGATAATTGGATAATTAAATAAATAAGTTTATTTAATTGATTCGAGAAAAATTTTGAAATCGGAAAATTTTGATTTTCCACTAATCCGCTGCGTAACCAGATTTCTGCCATAAAACCCTACAGTTGTCTCACTCATCTTAATTCCATCTTGATTCGAAACCCCTTATATCTCTTTCCATGATAACAATAATTCCTAAATATCCTTAGTAACTTTTGTTATTCTTCACATTAGAGGTATAACCATCACTTTATCTTGATTTGTGTATACTTTAGGTTCTTTGGCAATTCTTTATAATATACACTTTTAATGACCTTAAAAGATATATTTTACTAGATATATTCTTAGCTCCACATACTAGATCTTATTCTAGTACTCATTATCATATCTTAACTGATTATTTGATCTTTTCTCATTTCTCATTACTAAGCCCTCGTTACTTATGAGCTTCTTGTTAGGGATGGCCCTATACCCAACTTGTGGATGGGCTATATGTACTTGTATTTGTAATATTTTCATTAATTAATAAAATGGCAATCTTTATTATACGTGTCTTACATAAATTATATGAATCATCAAACAATGTAATAAAGCCCTTGGAGTAATACGATGATGGCTTCCACGCCTTATGAGAATATTTACTTTTAAACGTTCCTAGTAATAGTTTTGTGAATAATCTGGGCGTTCATAAAGCGGAGAGACTAGCATGATGATATGATCCCCCCTTAAGTGGGGTAGCCGATCTCATAGGCTACTAGCGGAGATCCGTCCGTTTGGTGTATTACATGGATATGAGTTGCTCGTGTCCATGGAACTGACCGCCGAAAGTTTTCACATGGAGTGTTTATCCCATGTGTCTGTGAGAACTTTCATGTATCGATTGTATGACTAGTCCTTAAGAGTTGAGGTCTTTACAATCTTATGTGTGGATCAAATAACTTTGACATTCTCCTTCCCCGGTTCAAAAGATCCGGTCATAAGGGTATGATTGGGTCATTTGTTGAAACACATGAAGTTTGTAAAGATACAACAGAGAATCGCCACTCTCTCGGTTAATATTTTCTTATAAGACTGGCATTCCTATTCGCGGGTTGATATGTATGATCAGTGCTTGAGATTGTGACCACAACGGAAGAATCATGTGAGATTCTTCGGTTAGCACGATTCATGACACTATCAACATCATACCTTTGACTATATGGGTAGACACTTTCCATACCCTAGGTCAAATGGTGGGGATACAATGAGGCGATGGACCGTATCATATGTAAATCGCATACAGAATGGGTATATATATCTTTCCTTCTCATTTGGGGGCCTTGGCATGTTGCTAGATGTCAACCTTGGTCATTGAAATCGAACGACCATCTGATCGGAGGATAATTGATGTTCGATTAAATTATCACGATTCATTTCATGTCCAATTTGAGGGGAACCCAAAAGGTCACACACAACAAAGTCGAAATCAATGGTTAACAGTGCATAATACAAATTTAACAGCATATATGATTGCTGTAGGAATTGTTCATAAATGGTTCAATGTGTTTAATTATTGAACAGATCATTTATGAGGTTCCATAGTGGCTTAGGGATTGGTGAATGACGATAGGGGCACTTTGGGAATTGGAATAAATAAATAAAAAGCATGAATAGTAATGTGAATAGTAATTTTTTTATTTATTATTTGTTTTGAATTCCAATTCGGCCCAACTCTTATTAGGGTTTTATAATCTCATTAAACCACTAAATTAAGATCCAATGGCTAAGATTAAATTAGCATTTATCCCACATCAGATTCTTAATAATTTTGTTGTCTTTGGAGCACCTATATAAACCCAAAGAATTCTTTACAATTTTTGCACCAAACATTTCATATCTTAGGTTTATAGTAAGTGAGAACAAGTTTAAGAGAGTAAGCCATTGATTTGGAGGATCCTCAAGTCTAATTGACTAGAGGAACCTCGAGTTAAGAGTTTTGAGGTATTTGCCTAGGCTAGCACCAAGGGCAAAATACCCCGTGCACTCAAGGCGTAGTCTTGCCGTTGAGTTTTGGCTTTGGTATGTGCACCTTTGGAGGCCACACACTTGGGTGGCTCTTTGGAACATGGAAGAGCTTGCTGAGTTTGAGAAAAGTGTAGATTGGAGGGAGGACTGGAGGAGTCTTCGGTTCAAGTAAGTCTTTTTCTTTCTTTATTTTAATTAGAGTTCTTATGATAGTTAGCATGTTTAGGTTTATGTTTTTTTTGCATGTTTTATGAGTTTTTATACTTAGAATATATAGTAACATGCATAGGCTTGTAGAATAATAAAACAAATGGGTCTTGGGCAAAAAGATAATGGCATCATAATTTGATTTCTTCTTGATTTTCCGCTGCGAACTCGCGGCCGCTTCCCAACTGTGGTATCAGAGCGCCATTTTTGTTTTGTTAGTTCTTTCTTATTTGAACTCGAAATTGGGTGTGAAAAAGCGCGTTGGAAAGCTAACACCCTGAACTTAATTCTAGACACAAGTTTTGCATGATTTGGTTAAGATTTGAATTGTGAGATTGCATTTAAAGTTCACGCATCTGTAAAAAATGTGAATAGTAAATTTATTTGAATAAAATAAAATGCAATATCATAATTAAATATTAATCAAAGTTATTTAATGCCTAAAATATTCCAACATATTAAAACTCATATGCTTGATGATTCTATGTATGATTAGAATTGGCATGATTATTTTAGTGCAAACATCTAGAAACTTTCTAAGGAATAAAAAGTGTATTGCTTATCCCTTACCTAAGTAATTATTATCCATGATGAACTTAGAGATTTATTACCTTTAAGGATAATAAATATAAATCACTGTTTATAATAAAAGACATTATAAAAGATGCAGTGGGGTGGGACCAATGCGTTAATAAAACTTTCCAAACTAAAGTTAATTTAACCAAAGTATACTAGAGTTAGATAATGATTTGGTGTCTTCCCTCACTCACTACCTTTTTATAGCCAAAAGGAAAAGCTGTGAAGACATATAGATAATTATTTACTCAAAACTTACCTTAAAGCATATTTAAAGTGTTGGACTAATTTGGAGGATCTATTGTTTATTCCTGTCACCAAGGCAATAAGAGCCTAAGAGTAAGGGTATTTAAGAGAGTTCGCTCCACCCTCCTCTGGGGAATTTTCAATGGAGGAATCCATTTGACAGTTATTCACTTAAACTTGCTAAAATCCTCAATAAAAATTTAAGTCTAAAATTTGCCTCCCATTGTAAAGTATAGACCCAAAGGGCTTAAACCGTATTGGCAGGACTAGGCTTTACCAGACTGACCAATACCAATTTGTCCCTAAATGATACTATTGACAATGGTTCGACTTTTCTAAGTCATAAGACGCAGCGACCCTTAGGCGTGGTCTTATAACTTAGTGGCAAAGATTATGTGTCCACAAGGACTAGCATAAGCTAAGACATGTTTGATTGCCCAAACCCATGATCAAGGAATTGTGATTTATATCATAAATTGGTTGGGAACCTACATAATTATTGTATTTTATAACTATCGGCCCTAGTCAGAGTTATGAAATGATGATAATGAGATCCTTGCCCACAAGAAATCCATCATATTGGGGTTGATGCGATTTGCTTAAAATTTTAAAACAATTGAGTGAGAGCAAATTCATAATATTAAAAGCCATGTTATCATGAAACATTAATGAAAACATATTCCTAATTTTAACATTCTCTCTTAACATGTGGGTTAAAATATTTCACAAACATTCAAATGAAAACAGAGTATCACTTCGTTCCATCCTTGATGAGCATAAGCTCAAAGGAGACAACTACAATGACTAGTTTAGAAACCTAAAATTTTCTTACGACAAGAAAATATTTTCTATGTTCTTGAAAGACTATTTCCCCCTGTACCCGCAGAAGATGCTGACCAAAATACATTTGATGCTTGGAAAAAACACGTCGATGATATGAGCAAGCAATTTGCATAATGCTTGGCTCTATGTCGGACGAACTTCAGAAAGCTCACGAAGATATGGATGCTCGAACCATCATCTTTCACTTGAAGGAGTTGTATGCAACTTCCGTTCATACCGTGAGATTCCAAGTGTCATGTTCCTTATTCCAAATAAGGTATAAGGAAGGATCTGTTAGTGGACATGTGCTTAAGATGATTGACCACATTGAAAAATTGGCCAACCTCGAGTTCATCATGGATCATGAGATAGGTCACGATTTAATTCTTCAGTCCTTACCAAAAGACTTCTCTAACTTTATTATATAGTTTCATCTGTCTAATAAAGAAGTTACTTTAGCAGAATTACACAATCTGATAAAGCAAGCAGAGAAGGACTTGAAACCGAGCTTAAAACATCCGTCATGCTTACGGGTACGGACCTGAAGCCACGCGGCCCAAAGAAATATAAAGGCAAGGCCAAGGCTCCAGATCACCTAAAGCCCAATGGTAAGGTGAGAAGAAAAAAGGAAATGGGAAATGTTTTTTTTTGTGGAAAGAAGGGTCATTGGAAGAAAGACTGCAGATCCTTGAAAGCCAAAGAAGCTAGGGAAGCCCAAGAGGCCAAGAAGCCCAATGCTTCATGTATGTTGTATATGATTGAACTATATTCTCAAAACTCTGAACCTTCTACTTGGGGTGCTTGACACCGGTTGTGGGACTCACTTGTGTAACAATGTGCAGGGCCTGAGAAACTATAGAGACTCCGTCATGGGGAGGTTGACTTACGCATGGGTAATGGAGCAAAACTGGCTGCATTGTGCGTGGGGACTTATTCATTAGTTTTGCCGAATGGTTTAGTTTTAGACTTAGAAGATTGTTTTATGTACCTTCTCTAGTAAAGAACATCATTTCAATTTCTTTGTATGTAATAAAGGCTTTTCATGCCTAATAAGTTGTAATGAATGTTCTATTTATTTCAATGAAATAAAATATGGAGATGGTATTTTGAATAATGGTATCTATGTCTTACAAACTAACAAAGAATGTTCAACCTCTAATATATACAACGTTAACTCGAATAATCTCAATGAATCACTCTATGGCACAATCACTTAGGTCATATGATGAAACAAGATTAACTAAGCTACATAAAGATGGGTATTTCAGACCCTTCAAATATGAGTCTTGTTTACTTGGTAAAATGACCAAATTACCCTTCAAAGGTAAAAGACAGCGTGCATCGAAGACATTGGAGCTCATACACTCTAATGTATGCGGACCAATGTCAGTCACCGCTAGAGGTGGATTCTCCTACTTCATTACCTTTATCGATGATGACTTGTGATATGGGTATGTGTACCTTATGCGGTACAAATCTGAAGCCTTTGAGAAATTCAAAGTCTTTAAAGCTGAAGTAGAAAACCAGCTTAATAAAAGTATTAAGTCACTAAGGTATGACCGAGGTGGTGAATACTTAAACGATGAATTTCAAGATTACTTGAGAGAAAATGACATTGTTTCCCAGTGGACTCCATCGGGAACTCCACATCATAATGGGGTCTCCGAAAGGATAAATCGGACATTATTAGATATGGTCCGATCAATGATCCCAGGCACAGATCTACCTCTTTCATTTTGGGGTCTTGCTTTAGAAACTGCAACACTACTAGTAAACCAAGTTCCTTCCAAGACTGTTATTCAAACACCATATGAGTTATGGTCTGGGAAACGTCATAGTCTTAGTTATCTAAGCATTTGGGGATGTGACACATATGTTAAGCTCACATAAACTAAAAAATTGGATGATATGGCAATTAAATGTAAGTTTGTAGGATATGCCTTGAACTCAAGAACATACGTGTTCTACGTCCTAAATGAACAAATAACATTTGTCTCACGAAATGATAAATTTCTAGAGAATGAATTCCTTCGCAAGAAATATAGTGGGAGTAGACTTGACCTCGATGAGGTACGAGAAGAACAAACTAACATAGAACTAAACCCCAGACCCCTCAAAAGGGCAGCGACGGAACAACCACAAGGTTATGAACTTAGAAGGTCTGGTAGGGAAAGATATGAGCCTGAAAGATATGGTTTCCATATTGATGAGGAACATGATCCGGTCATTGATAATGATGATCCCACCAGTTATGACGAAGCAATGCGTGACATTGATTCAGTAAAGTGGCTTGAGGCCATGAAATCCGAAATAGACTCTATGTATCAGAATCAAGTCTGGGACTTGGTGGATGCACCTGAAGGGATAAAACCCATAGGCTGCAAGTGGATTTACAAGCGTAAAACTGATGCAGAAGGCAACATCCAAACCTATAAGGCTAGGTTGGTGTGAAAGGTTATAGACAAATCCAAGGAATTGACTATGACGAAATCTTATCGCCTGTTGCAATGATAAAGTCCATTCGAATTTTACTGGCACTAACTGCACACTTTGATTATGAGATTTGGCATATGGATGTCAAAACACCTTTCCTTAATGGGAACCTCGTAGAGGAAGTCTATATGACACAACCTGAGGGGTTTGCATATAATGATGATCATAATAAAGTATGCAAGCTTAAACGATCCATTTATGGACTCA
This sequence comes from Zanthoxylum bungeanum, assembly GCA_019454045.1. Lineage (NCBI taxonomy): Eukaryota > Viridiplantae > Streptophyta > Magnoliopsida > Sapindales > Rutaceae > Zanthoxylum > Zanthoxylum bungeanum. Next base: position 34,131 of record SKCR01021105.1, read on the forward strand.
AGCAAGCCTCCAGAAGTTGGAACATATGATTTGATGAGACAATCAAAGAATTTGACTTCATAAAAAATGTAGACGAGCCTTGTGTTTACAAGAAAACTAGTGGGAATGTTGTTGTATTTCTTGTATTATATGTTGATTTCATATTAATCATTGGGAATGATATTCCCATGATGCAAGCCACCAAGCAATGGTTATCTCAGAATTTCTCCATGAAAGATTTGGGAGAAGCAGCCTACATCCTCTACATTAAGATCTACCGTAAAAGATCTAAGAGGTTGTTAGGACTTTCTCAATCTACGTACATAGATAAAGTTTTGAAAAGATTCAAAATGGAAGATTCCAAAAGAGGTAATTTACCTACTTGTCATGGAAGCAAATTATCTAAGGAGCAATGTCCATATACTCCTTCAGATAGAGAGCGTATGAGTAGGATCCCTTATGCTTTAGCAATAGGATTGATCATGTACGCCATGCTATGTACAAGACCTGATGTCTCTTATGCTCTATGCATAACGAGCATGTATTAGGCAAATCCTGGTGCAACACTGGGCAGCTGTCAAAACAATCCTCAAGTATCTGAGCAGAACTAACGATGTGTTTTTGACATACGTAGATTGTTCTGAGATGAAAGTCATTTTTTACTATGATGCGAGCTTTCAGACCGATAGGGATGACAACAGATCGCAAACAGGATATCTGTTTACTTTGAGTGGCGGTGTTGTCAGTTGGAAAAGCTCAAAGCAATCAACTACAGCAGACTCCACCACTGAAGCTGAGTATATTGCAGCATCTGAGGCAGCTAAAGAAGCAGTTTGGATAAAGAAGTTCATCACGGAGTTGGAAGTGCTTCCCAAGATAAAGAATGGCATCACGATGTACCGTGACAACACGGGAGCCATTGCTCAATCAAATGAACCAAGGTCCCACCAAAAATCCAAGCATGTACTCAGGCAATTTCATCTCATCAGGGAGATTGTTGAGAGAAAAGAAGTTATCATAGAGAAAATACCCACAGAAGATAATCTTGCAGATTCTCTAACTAAAGGGCTGACTCAACAAAAGCATGATAGGCATACCCGGGAGTATGGTGTCCAGATTCATACTAGTTGGCTATAGTGTAAGTGGGAGATTGTTAGGGATATGCCCTATACCCAACTTGTGGATGGGCTATATGTACATGTATTTGTAATATTTTCATTAATTAATAAAATGACAATCTTTATTATACGTGTCTTACATAAATTATATGAATCATCAAATAATGTAATAAAGCCCTTGGAGTATACGATGATGGCTTCCACGCCTTATGAGAATAATTACTTTTAAACGTTCCTAGTCATAGTTTTATGAATAATCTGGGCGTTCATAAAGCGGAGAGACTAGCATGATGATATGATCCGCCCTTAAGTGGGGTAGCCGATCTCATAGGCTACTAGCGGAGATCCGTCCGCTTGGTGTATTACATGGATATGAGTTGCTCGTGTCCATGGAACTGACCGCCGAAAGTTTTCACATGGAGTGTTTATCCCATGTGTCTGTGAGAACTTTCATGTATCGATTGTATGACTAGTCTTTAGAGTTGAGGTCTTTACAATCTTATGTGTGGATAAAATAACTTTGACATTCTCCTCCCCGGATCAAAAGATCCGGTCATAGGGTATGATTGTGGTCATTTGTTGAAACATATGAAGTTTGTAAAGATACAACAGAGAATCGCCACTCTCTCGGATAATATTTTCTTATAAGAGTGGTATTCCATTCGCGGGTTGATATGTGTGATCAGTGCTTGAGACTGTGACCACATCGGAAGAACCATGTGAGATTCTTCGGTTAGCACGATTCATGACACTATCAACATCATACCTTTGACTATATGGGTAGACACTTTCCATACCCTAGGTCAAATGATGGGGATACAGTGAGGCGATGGACCGTATCATATGTAAATCGCATACATAATGGGTATATATATCTTTCCTTCTCATTTAGGGGGCTTTGGCATGTTGCTAGATGTCAACCTTGGTCATTGAAATCGAACGACCATCTGATCGGAGGATAATTTATGTTCGATTAAATTATCACGATTCATTTCATGTCCAATTTGAGGGGAACCCAAAAGGTCACACACAATAAAGTCGAAATCAATGGTTAAAAGTGCATAATACAAATTTAACAGCATATATGATTGCTGTAGGAATTGTTCATAAATGGTTCAATGTGTTTAATTATTGAACATATCATTTATAAGGTTCCATAGTGGCTTAGGGATTGTGAATGACGATAGAGGCACTTGGGAATTGGAATAAATAAATAAAAAGCGTGAATAGTAATGTGAATAGTAATGGAATAGTAATTTTTTTTATTTGTTATTTGTTTTGAATTCCAATTCGGCCCAAACTCTTATTAGGGTTTTATAATCTCATTAAACCACTAAATTAAGATCCAATGGCTAAGATTAAATTAGCATTTATCCCACATCAGATTCTTAATTAATTTTGTTGTCTTTGGAGCACTTATATAAACCCAAAGAATTCTTTACAAATTTTTGCACCAAACTTTTCATATCTTAGGTTGATATAAGTGAGCAACTCTAAAGTTTAAGAGTAAGCCACTGATTTTGAGGATCCTTAAGTCTAATTGACTAGAGGAACCTCGAGTTAAGAGTTTTGAGGTATTTGCCTAGGCTAGCACCAAGGGCAAAATACCCCGTGCACTCAATGCGTAGTCTTGCCGTTGATTTTGGCTTTGGTGTGTGCATCTTTGGAGGCCACAAATAAATAGGTCTATGATAGTTATCATGTTTAGGTTTATGTTCTTTGCATGTTTTATGAGTTTTTATGCTTAGAATATATAGTAGCATGCATAGGCTTGTAGAATAATCAAAACAAATAGGTCTTTGGCAAAAGGATAGCGGCATCATAATTTGATTTCTTCTCGATTTTCTGTTGTACACTCGCGACTGCTTCCCAACACTTCTTCCTTCCAGTTCTCATATATATAACTATTTATGGGTTTAGGACTTCATAACTCATATCTAACTTCTTCATATACTCTCACTATCAATCGATAGTTCCCATACTTAGGACGTTACTTCAAGGTAGTTTTCTCTAGCGATTGTCTCAGTTGGCTATGGAGTTTTGGGACAAGGTATTTATACTAAGCTGACCGTGCATCTTTATGCTAAAACTATGTTATTTATTATTAATTTGGCTCTGGTTAAACTGGTCTGGTTTATTATTCTGCACCTTTAATTTCTTTGCTGGTATAGGTATAGATACTTTCTTTTATACTGACTATTCTAGCCTTACCTGCTTGCACTTTAGAATGCTTCACCTTCAATTATCCCTCGAATCTGATCCTACTAATAGTTATCTCGATCTCAATAATTTTGGTATTCTTAGTTTCCTTGACCGTCTCCAAGTTGTACTTAGTCTCTTCTTGAGTTATCTATACACTATCCTCAACGGTGTATTGCGAAAAGAACATACGTGTCACTACCATCCATCATTCTCCCCTTACTTATAAGATAATTCCAGTCTTATCCCAATCAGAAAAGCTTACTATTCCATAGTACCATTGAAATTTATCTTATCATTATACATTTCTGTCATTGTTTGTCTGATATCTATTTATTATCGTTCTATCTCAACAGTTTTACCTCTACCTTTCACTTGATGTCCTTTATGTCTTCTTTCATATTCTTAATTATTTCTGGAATTTCTGGTTCCTCTGTATCTGTCTTTAACCCTGAGGGCTATCAACATTTTCAATCCTCTGGTTATGTCTATCGTTGGTTCTTTTGCATTTCGTTATTGCTTGTCTACTATTTTCTCTCTTAATCATATCATATAGACTATCTCTCTTCTAAATCTTTTTACTTAACACCATTTCTCCTTTTACCTCGTTCTTGTACTATATCTATCTACTTTACTATGTATTCAATTACTTATGGGAATATCTTTAAAGTGAAAATCGGGGTCCATCTTTGCTACCATTATTTAACGAGGTTTTGGAGGGTGGGAATGGGTCCTAACGTGTTACTGATGGTGGTAATCTCAGTAACTACCCATGTTATGGTTGTACTTATTGTTTATCTATAAACTTGTAATTTTTCGTGTTTACACATTTGGCGTCAACTCTCGTACTAAGATTCTTCTACTAGATACCGCCTGAATTTCCCTGTTTCAACTTCACTTTGGATCCTTCTTCCGACTATCGATCATACTACCTCTTATTGTGAACCTCCTCTAGAGTCATGCTTTCTAAAAACTCCATTGTGCTGTCTCTATATTTCTTTTTACTAGTCTTTATTGCTTTAACGTCTGCAATCAATACTTACTCTCAAGTCCTACTATACTTTCTCTATTATTACTCTTTATGAAGTTTATTTTGCTACTTAGATTTTCTTCTTATCTCAGTTCCTTGAACTTATTTTGTCTCTAACTTCCCTGACACTCCATCAACTTTGATTACTTAGGATATCTCTATTAAATCCTTTTCCAGATGTCATTCTCTTACTAGTTCTTTCATCAGAATACAATAAGACTCTTTATAAATTACATATGCTATACTCTTGAGAATTTTCCTCTCTGATTTCTTACTTTTCTGAGTATTTTTCTCCTTAAAGGTTCTCAATTCAATGATAATTTGGAGATTTAGCTCTATTTCTATGTTTTCAAATTATTCTATCTCATATAAAAACTTTGCTATCTTATGATTCTTATCTATGTCCTGTTGCACTCATTGGTTCAGTGATCTAGCAATCTCGTAAACTGTCTACTCTGTCAAATACGTTTATTTACTAGTTCTTTTCCTTACTGGGCTCTAACTAGAGGGTTGTGTACATATATTCCACGGGGATCTATGAACCCGCATTTTTATTATTTTCATAAGCTTGATAACGGTCTGATTAGATGTCCATAAGCTTACTTAGAGTTTGAGGCTACTTGAAAGGAAACTATTATTCGTTCCATTGGAAATCACTTCGACTATATCATGTTTTATGATTCATCAACTTTCATTACCTATTCTAAGGTCTTTGTTTTACGTTTCTGCATTCAAGTTACTTTGTCTCTATCACTATATATATTGAACTATCTTGTTACTTTCTCCATCCTCCTATATATCTTCTCACCCTATCTCTTGGTTCTAGACTGAGCTGTTGAGGCTAGTACTGGTCCATTATTTTGGGCCTCTTCCTAAAATTCTATTCTCCGCTCCCACTATAGGCTACAACTATATCATTTAGCCTAGTTGTTCATAATGGTACTTTTGTTAACTCTTGAGTATCTCCAATTCCATGGGTCTTGTCCTTAGAAGTCTTCTTAGTCTCTCTTAGGTCTATTGTCCTTCCGAATTCACTACTTCTGCTTTAGAAAATTGATACTGTGCGAAGTGGGCTTCCGTTCGGTTACCACTTTCTATACTGGTACTGACTAGGACAAACATCTTACATCTCTATGGATGTCGACGTTTCTTGTTCTGGTACTCTATGTCTAGGTAAAGTCTATTACTCATGTAATAAATATGAGATAGGCTTCATTAGGACAACCTCCTTAACCGGTATCACTAAGGAATGAGAATCTAGGTAACTTAGGGTCGCATCTATGTCAGATCTCTTGAGATAAGGTAATTAATCATCTCCATTTACGATCTTCATTTATTTTCTTGAGAGCCTGGGTTTGGGGATCTATATTTGTTTTTTAACATCTTTAGTCTTTCGGGATTCCCATGACTAATTTTGATTTCTCACATCTCTTATACTTCTGATTATCCTTTTCTATTCGGAGGGTTCATCTATATAGGGTATTCTATGGCTATTGATTCAGTTTAAAGGAATCTCTTAAGGAATAGAATAATCTTGTGAAAAGAAGGAAACATTACATAGGTCTATTTGGAATTCTTACTCTTACTCAGACTTGCTGTATTCATTTTTACTACTATAAGTTCAAGTATTCTCTTCATCATATACTTCCTGTATCTTTCCTACTTATTGTCTCTTGGTTGCTTGAGTATCTATGTATATTTTCTTACTTTTCTTATAGTTTTCTTTTCCCACTCCTTTACGTAACTATTCCTAGAACTTTACTGTATGTTCTCCCAACTTGTATTGAACTTTGGCTAATAGACCAAGATTACTACCAAAGAATCCTTAACTAGAACACGAATTTTGATTTCTTTTTATTAGAAAGAGAATTCATATAACTTAGGAATTCTTACTAACCTATCTATGGAGCTTGAGGACATACTCAAGGATAAGATACTGGATATGTAGTGCCTTATATACTAGTATCTTGGGAATACTACGTATACAAGACCCTAACACTCTACCCAATGCATTCACTGACTCCCTAGACCATGCTCTGATACCATCTTGATAACATCCCCAATCCGGGAGATGCTACCAGCAGGGAATAAACCGTACTATCCCTTTAAGCCACTGGTTTTCTAATTACAAACAATACTAATACTTTCCTTAAAATAATTTCATATATGGGACCAATGCCCAAATCCACAACATAGCTCGTGATATAATATACATACGACTGAATAGACAATATTATAAATGTTACAACTCTACACATGAATACTCATACACAACTCTGTTATACAAATATATGAGACTAGACTTTACTTGACTTGACTTGATTGAACTCTATTTCTGACTTGACCTAGTGGACCGAACACCCTATTGACTGCCATCAGTATCAATCCTCACGAGTTCATCCTTCTAGTAACCTGCAAAACAAAGAAAATGGAAGTGTGGGGGGGGGGGTTAGATCGTTTGAACGATGTAAGTGAGTGGACAATTAAAACAAAAACTGATGTACTTTTATGAAAACTCTTGGTTCCAAAACTGTCACTAGAAACCATCTTTTTTCTGAAAGCTATTTTCTTTTCTGAAAACACAACTATTCCTGCAAAAGGTTTCTGAAAAATCTTTTCTTTCTGCAAAACTCTAAGTCTTTTCTGTAAATCTAAATTTTCTTTTTGAAATTCTTTTATAAACTTTCATTTCTAAAAATTGCATTTTAGAAAACCCATTTCCTTGAAAACCTGGCACTGAAATCTGCCTCTGGAAACTGTTTCTAAAATATCTGTTTCTGAAAACTGTCTTTGGAAAATTCGTCTCTGAAAAACCTGACACATAGGGGTGTTACGTATCGCCGTCCCCCCATATGCCTAACCAGTGGTCTTGAGGCGTTACGTATCGCCGTCCCCCAAGCCACTGAACTAGATCAGAAGTGCGGATCTATGCTATTACCTGACCGTGAACTAGGATCTAGGGGCATCTGTCATCCCTAGTCCTGAACTAGGATCTGGGGGCATTACGTATCGCCGTCCTCCTAGTCAACTACATTTGCACATGTCTATCCGTCAATTCCATAAGTTAGAGCTGAGGTGGGGTTTTCCCCCATACCTCTAAAATCATAAATACTCATGCTTTAAAATCTCAAGATTTCTCAATCCTTCTTATTCATGAAATAACTGAAAATAAATTTGGCTAACGCTCTAAAACATTTAAAAGTAAGTCTCAATCAATAACAAGTAAATACACATCATCTTTGAAAGAAAGATATACACTCAATGGTTTAGAATCTGGCTCGCATTGTTTACTCAATCAAAGGAACTATGGTTCATGCAGTGATCTATAATTGATAAACTTGATTAGAAAATGGACTGATAAAATACATTATGGAATCAGGCTAAATTTATCTATTTAAGTACTTGCCATCACTTTAATACGTATCACGCGTATATCATGATGTAATGTATATATATGAGCTGATACGAGACCCATATGGTGGCCTCTAACATGCTAGGATGGAGCTGGAATGAATTAAATAATTTTGGAAAAATTCTGATCTCGCATCGCGACACAATGCCCTGCGTGTCACGACATGTACAATTCCAGAAATGAAAATATGAAAATTTCCAGTGTGCGTCCCGACGCTGACAACCCAAAAATGAATCTGCATTAATTCACCGACACGCGTCGCGACGCTGGCTTGTTTTCCAGGATTCCATACTTGCTTCCCAAAGTCTATTTTACCCAAATGCATCTCCAACCTCTCATACTTTAATTATGCATAAAAAATTCTTCAACCTCAATAATCAAGTATGTCAAAACAACATTCCATCACCAATTCAACTCCTAATCTCATAACTCCCACTTTAGCTCAACACATAGGATTTTTAATATTTGGGCATTTTTCTCTAAATCCATTTTCATATTCATTTCCTTACTAAATGCAATTTTTAATATGCCACTAACACCATCATAACTTTATACCATCAAAATTTCATAATCCAAAATTTGGGTCAAAATTCTCTTACCTTAACTTGCTTGATTTTCTTTATCTTCTAAGCTTTCAATGGTTTCCAATCCTCTTCCTAGCATAATATGTGAGGGTTGATACTTGTCTCTTCTTCTTTCCTTCTTATTTCTTCCTCTCCTTTTCTTTTTCTTTCTTTATTCTCATTCTTTTACGTTTTTCCTTTTTTTTCTTCCAATGTTGGGGATGCTAAAATAGTTCCATTTTTATACTAGAGGCAATTTTTAATTTGTATTATTGAAGAAGAGTTTAGAAAGTTAGAGAAAATTTGAGATTTTTTTAGATGGGTTCACGAGCTTTATTCATCCATATTTTTTATCAGTATTTTCAACCTATTTCTGGTTCGAATTTGGGAAAATATGCAACGCAAAATTATAGGTCTTGATATTAGCTTTCCTACGATATAAAATTCATAAAAATAAGAGTTCGTATGAAAATGTTATAACCCAAATACCATGAGTTATCTATAGTGGAACATCGTATCATCTCATATATGTGTCCAAACATAATTTATGTTATGTGACACTCATTCCACCGTGTAACAATAGTTGAGACTATCGGTCGTTACAAGAACCGAACTTAGAGTCATGGAGTACCGTTATCCGTTGTTTAACCAGGAGTAAGACTTTGATAAAAAGAAAAAAAATGCTGCAAAACTCAAGAAAAAATGAAATTAGACAAATACAAAAGAAAAGAAAAGAAAATAACAGCTTATAATACATCAAGCACAATACACTTGATTTGAAAGGAAAAAAGATTCTTGAAAATTTGAACACTCCAAAAATAGTTTTAGACGTTGTCCATTCACTTTAAATACATCACCATCCATATGATTCTCAACGTCGTTAGCTCCATATGGATAAACGTGCTTCACAATAAATGGACCACTCCATTTGAATTTCAATTTTCCAAGAAATAAATGAAAACGAGAATTATAAAGCAAATATTTTTAACTAATTTCAAATATTTTCGTGAAATTCGAATATCATGAAAGGCCTTAGTTTTTAGTTTAAGAATTTTTGCATTCTCATATGAATCATTCCTTAACTCTTCAAGTTCATTTAATTGCAATTTACGTTCATGACTGGCATTTTCAAGGTTAGAGTTGAATGCTTTAATAGCCCAATATGCCTTATGTTCAAGTTCTACAGGCAAATGGCAAGATTTTCCATAAACTAGACGATAGAGAGACATTCCCAATGACATTTTGAAAGTTGTTTGATATGCCCAAAGTGTTCCAGTCAATCGAAGAGCCCAGTCTTTGCGATTTGGGTTAACCATTTTTTCCAAAATTTATTTAATTTCCCTATTTATTAGTTCAACTTGACCATTTATCTGAGGGTGATAGGAGGTGGAAACTTTATGTGTAATTCCATACTTTTTCATTAAAGACTAAAAAAGGAATCATGTTTATTTTAGAAATTACCCTAACTTTTGATAATTTTCACAAGTTTTGTAGAAAGCATGTGTATTTTTAAATATGGTGGGCCAATAAAATCCACACTGCAAGATTTTTGCAGTGATGTTTTAGACAATAAGTGACCTCCACATGCTTTTAAATGACAAAACTGAATAACACCACTTATCTCATTTTCCGGTATGCATTGTCAGATAATTTGATTAGGACAATATTTGAACATATATGGATCTTCCTAGTAGAATCTTTTGAGTTCGATCAAAAATTTCTTATGGTCTTGATGGCTCTAGTCCGGAAGTATTTTTCCTATTGCAAGAAAATTGACAATATTAGCATATCAAGGCATTGCATTTACATAAAATAAAAAATATCAGAAAAAGAGTCATTGATAGGAGTAGTGTTGATTGATGACTCATTGGTGAGTCTCGATAAATGATCTGTAACTACATTCCTTGCTCATTTCTTGTCATTGATTGTGAGATTGAATTCTTGCAGCAGCAAAATCCACCTTAGTAATCTTGGCTTTACATCCTATTTAGACATTAAATATCTAACACCAGTATGGTCAAAATAAACAACGGTTGATGAACCAATTAAATATGATTGAAATTTATCCAATGTAAATATTACAACAAATAGTTCTTTTTCTATGGTAGTGTAATTCATTTGTGTATTGTTTAAAGTTCTACTTGCGTAATAAATTACATACGACTTACATTCCTTTCTCTGTCCTAATACTGTGCCAACTGCATAATCATTGGCATCATATATTAGCTCAAAAGATAAAAACCAGTCAGAGGATTGCATGATAGGAGTAGAAATTAAAAGACTGATAATCTTTTCAAATGATTTTCGAAATTCTTCTGTCCATTCGAATATTGCATCTTTTAATATGAGGTTACATAATGATTTAGATATGTTAATGAACTCCCTATAAAATCCTGCATGTCCTAAGAAAGAACTGATTTCCCTGACTGTTTTTAGTGGTGGCAATTTAGAGATTACCTCTATTTTTGCATTGTCAATCTCAATACCTTTAGATGACACAACGTGACCCAAAATAATTCCTGAATTAGTCATGAAATGGTATTTTTTCCAGTTTAACACAAGTCTTTTTTCTTCGCATCTTTTCAAAACATATTCCAAATTATTCAAGCAATTATCAAATGAGTTCCCAAAAATTGTTATATCATCCATAAAGACCTCTAAACAATGTTCAACGATGTCACTAAATATGCTTAACATGCATCGTTGGAATATTGCTGGTATATTACAAAGTCAAAAAGCCATTTCTCTAAATGCAAATGTTCTAAATGGACATGTAAATGTGGTTGTCTAATGCAATGATTATTTGATAATAACCTGAATAACCATCAAGAAAGCAATAATATGGATGCCTTGCTACTCTTTCTAAATTTTGGTCAAGAAATGGTAAAGGAAAATGATCTTTTATAGTGGCATCATTTAATTTTCTATAATCAATGCTCATACGCTAACTAGATAGGATTTGGGTTGAAATTGATTCTCCTTTATCATTTTTAACGATAGTTATTCCAGATATTTTTGGCACAACTTGTGTAGGACTTACCCGCTTACTATCAGAGATATGGTAGATAATGCCTACATCAAGAAGTTTAAGGACTTCTGTTTTTACCACTTCTTTCAAATGAGGGTTTAACCTTTTTTTAGGGTTGACGATATGTCCTAGCATTATCTTCTAAATGTATTATGTTTGTGCAAATTAAAGGATTAATGCCTTTTATATCTTTTAAAGTCCTTCCAATTGTCAATTTATGTTCTCTCAACACATTTAATAACTTACCTTCTTGATCACTTATGAGAGGGGAAGAAATTACCATAGGGTAAGTTTGTTCATCTCCAAGAAGTGCATACTTCAATCCTTCAGGCAAAGTCTTTAATTTCAATTTGGGTGCTTCCTCATGTTTTGCTTCTTCAAGTGTTTCTGGTTCCTCAAAATTTTGATTCTCTCCATCATCTTCTAGTACCTGTTTAAAATAAAGTAAAAATCATTAGGAATATCTGAAACTAATTGCCAACTTGATTCAAGAAAATTAGTTGTATAAATTTCCATATGATCAGATAGACTCCTCTGAATCCGTTCTTCCAAAATTGTTTCAATTAGTTCCATGCTCTCGTTTTCACTGTCTTCATCGTATGGTTGTTTGCACATGTTAAAAACATTAAGCTCTAACGTCATATTGTAAAATGATAGATTCATGATTCCATTCCTACAATTAATTAAGGCATTAGTTATTGCTAAAAATTGACGACCAAGTATCACATGAATTGGCTTATAACTGTCTATTACAAGTTGCATTTTCAAGATAATAAAATTCATAGGATATATAAACTTATCGACTTGTAATAACCTGTCTTCCATAATTCCTTTGGTACTTTAACTGATCTATCGGCAAGTAAAAAATTAATTGAAATTGGTTTTAACTTGCCATATAAGTTGTTGGTAAACCGAAAATGGAAGCACTCTAACACTAGCTATAAGATCAAGCAATACATGTTCAATTTTATGATTTCCAATAATACATGAAATAATTGGACAATCAGGGTCTTTGTATATCAATGCATTATTGGTTGAGAGAATGGAACTTACCTGTTCAGCTAGTTTTATTTCTTACATGATGTCTTCTTTTAACGGTGCACAAGTCTTTCAGAAATTTGGCATAAGATGATATCTGTTGGATGACATCTAACAAAATAATATTGACCTTCACTTGGTCGAATATTTCATATATCTCTTAGGAATGGTTTAATTTCTTTATTTTCAATGCTTTAGGAAATGAAGGTGCATGAGAAATTTTTTTGTCATCAACAATAGGTAATAGTTCATCAACCCCTTCTTTACTCTCCGAATATGATTTATTTTCAACTTCACGAGGTTTAAGAATAGATCTGTGAATTACCTTACCACTGCGAAGAGTAATAACAGATTTGACTTGGTCAATATGTTGACTAACAAAACTACCACTGTGAGGGTTTTGATGACTCTTGGGCTTTGACTGTAGTTGTACATGAAACTTTCTTTGCTCATGAATGGTCAATGCAGATGTGATTTTGGAAAAATATATCTTTCAGATCAATCAATGTTTGCACATTTTGGTTATTGACGATTTCATGTTTCTCAATGAATGCATGCAATATATCCTCAAGGGTTTTCCTATGTGGTGAGACATATGGTGCATAGTTATGAGAATTTTGAAAATTCTGGTGTACCTGGGGAGGTTGTTGCGATGGTTTTACTTGGTTATCATTCCTCTAATTGAAGTTTGGATGATTTCTCTAACCATAATTGTAAGTTTGGGAGTATGGGCTTGGATTTGGTCTCTTGAAGGTGTTTATGGAACGAACTTGGTCATATAGACATTCTTATAGGGTTGGAAAAGTTAGGTAAACTTGTGTGACATGTTCATTTGAATTAAAGATATGAAATGCAACTTCTTGAATCGACTTGACATGATCACTCTTTCTCATTTCTAATGCCTCAACCTTTTTAGCTAGAGATGCATATTTAACAGAAAGGTCATGGTCTTCCCTAAGGTTATACATGCCTTTATCAGATGACTCTGGTTTTATAGATGACTCGTAAATGCCAACTGTGTCTCATTGTTGATAATTATCTACTATGTGTTCTAGGTAATCTAGTGCATCTTCAGGACTTTTGTCCCTAATTTCATCATTACACATATTTCCACTACTTGTATACTTTGAGCTGTTAAATCCTCGTAGTAGTAGGAAACCAGCCTCCATGTTTCAAACCCGTGATATGGATAAATATCTAATATTTCTTTAAATCTCTCCCAATATTGGTAAAGTGTTTCCCCCAACTCTTGTGTGAAAGTTGTGATTCTCCTCTTAAAGGAGTTTGTCCTATAAATGGGAAATTTTTTTTTTTTCAGAAATTGCTCTTGTAAATCATCACATGTTCTCATGGATCTTGACCTAAGGTTTTGCAGCCAAATTTTAGCTTTATCCTTTAAAGAAAAGGGAAAAAACTTGAGACAAATTATATTCATGCTGCAATTTTGGTATGTGAAAGTATTGCATACCTCTTCGAATTCCCTTAATTACTGATAAGGATTTTCTGATTCTAGACCATGGAATGTGGATAATAGTTGGATGATACATAGTTTAAAATTGAAACGTGATGCATCTGGGAGGAAAGTAATGCAAGATGATGATCATGTTCTAGTGGCATTCATGAATTCTTTTAGTGTCATATGATGATTAAGATCGCTATGCTGAGACTGTAACATCCCCGATTTAGGAGATGTTACCGGCAGAGATAGACCGTACTAACCCCATAAGCCTCTAACTCTTTAATAATGAACAAATACTAATATTCTATTTTTTATAATTATGGGACCGTAGCCCAAACAAAACAAAACATACAACTCAACATCTATAAATGAAAACTTAATAATACACTTTAACAATGACTGTCTCAAAACTCTAGACTACTACAAAACTCTTATTTGACTATGACTAGACTCTTACTCTTTCTAACTTGGACTGGTGGACTCCAAATCCTAGTGACTGTAACTGTATCCGTCATTCGAGCTTGTCCTCCGAGAATACCTACAAAACAAGGAAACTGGGAGGGGGTTAGACCGTTATACGATCTAAGTGAGTGGATGAAAAACTAAAATACTGTTGTAAAAATATTTGGTTCTAAAATAAAAAATTCAATAAATAACTTTATATCAAAAACTTTTTTTCTATCTGAAATCTCTGGGCTTCTTTATGAAAAACTTATCTTTTCTAAAACCTTTTCGGAAAACTGTTTTGAAAACTTTTCTAATGTACAAGTTTCTGAAAATTGTATCTGAAAAACTGGTTTCTATTTCTGAAAACTGTCTCTGTAAAACTATTTATGTTTCTGAAAAACCTGACGTATGGGGGCGTTACGTATCCCTATCCCCCAAAGCATGCCTCTACTGTCCCTGAAACTGGTGGTCTTGGGGCGTTACGTATCACCGTCCCCCAAGCCACTGAACTAGAACTGGGGGTGTGGATCTATGCTACCCTTCAAGCTCTAAAACTAGGATATATGGGGATTTGTCATCCCTAGTCATGAATTAGGATATGAGGCGTTACGTATCACCGTCCCTCAGTCCTCTACATGTGCACATGTTCTCTGTCCGTCAATTCCAAACTGTGGAAAGTTACATACTGAGGTGGGGTTTTCCCCATGCCTAAAAAAAACATAGAATCATACTTTGAAAACATAAATTTCTCAGACATATCTTAATACATGATCTTTCAAGAAATAACTGCAATAAAAATTAACTAACACCCTAGAAGCATAAAAGTAAGTTTGATGTGTCAAATATATAATAAAAGTCAACTTTAAAGAAGAATGTCCACTCACAGTGTTTTTGAAAATCAAGAGTGATTCACGGTGTGGGCGACCTTCCAGTATTTTGGAATTCAATTTGACCAAAATGATCTCAAGAATTCATCCACTTCATCAATTGTCTTCCATGAAAATGAAGAAAAGTTTTTGCTCCTTAAGAAGTCACACCCACGTTTTTTGCTTCAAAGAAGATGAGTGAATAATATTCTTTTTATAGACAAAGATGGGCTGATTTTATGATGGAATAGTGATCATGATGTGCGACCTCATTCTTTTTCTTGGCTAACCCTGAAATTACTGTAGTAGTCATGGAATTTACGATGTTTGACCTATTTCTGGTTCAAATTTGGAAAACTGTCCAACGTGAAAGTTGTAGATCTCGGTCTAATTTCCGAAGATGTAGAATTCATAAAAATCAGAGATTGTATGAAAACGTTATGGCCCGATTATAAAATACTATTCAAGGTGGAACGTAAACTAAGTTCCGCGTCAAAATTACAAGGAATCCCCCGATGTCCCAAAATTAATTTTTATGAGCACGTACTTGCTTAAACCTTAATTTATATCAATAATTATGCCTCTGAATTATCATATCATCCAGACTCTGGTATCGTACAAGTCGTCAAGTTACCAGATGTTACAAATTCTTTCTCCCCATTACTTTTATGATTTGTCCTCAAATCCTCGTTTAAAACTGAAATCCCGGAGTCCTGTCTAGATATGAGATTCTCAATACTGAATTTTTTTCGCATGTTACCTACTTCACATAATATTTCTTAGGTTACAACTATCTTGGTCTATATACTCAGTCCTCCAAACTTCTCTCCATCCATCGATTGTATCGTAATCTAGAAGATACTCTATTTTTATCTGCTGCCTGATACGTTCTTTATTCTAATCTCATAAGTAATGATACTCTTCTTCTTCTCCTATATAGGTTTTCATGCATGATACCTCTTGATTCTTGATTGATGGCAATTTCTTGTCCTTGCTTCGTAGAGTTCAACCTTGGTATGTAAATTACCATCAACCCAGTCAAGCTACGACTATTGTTACGCCTTAAGAAATCTCATTCTTCGATCCTAGCTATGACAAAACTTTACTTGTCTCTATTTGGTCGTCCTACAGATACTATCGACACTTTTCTAGAATACTAGTTTTCTTTCTTCATGGTTAAGCCTTTCGCGTGTACTGATTCATTCTGGTGCAAGTTTAAAAGAATAATATCTTGTATATTCCCTTACTGGTGCTTACTATCACAAAATTTTGTTCATTTCCATAACTTAACTATTTAACTCTTATTTTTCTCACTAAGCTTCAACTATTATGGGTTCTGTGTTAGACATTATGACCCATAGCGTCACTGTTTTGTAAATGATATGGTATTATTGTACAAAATTAACTATGTGATAATGAAATTGCCTTTTGCCGTTTTGTAAAATTATTTACTTTAATATATTAATGGCAAAAGTCCATATGATTAGTTCCGTATTGAGATGATATGAGACAGTATCAATATAAAAGGTTTAATCATTAAATATCCCTAGTCGGAGTATTATCGAGATCGGACATCGATAATGCGGAATAGACTAGTATTGCACTTGTGCGAGTTGTGATGGCACAACGGCATAGTTCTCATATATTTAAGTATTGGATACTTATGCAAGTGCGATAGGAGGTTGTGTTTTACCGATGGTACGGAAAACAGCTTCGCTCTGGAAGACCCCGCGGAATCCCATTGGTAGTATGTCTGCGTGTCTATGGGAGGCCGCATCAGGGTAGGTGTATATGGTCTTAACCTGAGACTTGCATCGCTAGTACTTGCGACAATCGGTAAACTTTGGTTTTGTGGTTCGGGGCTTTAACCGGTTCTGTGTACGCCTCTTCTGGGTTTATCGAGAATCGTAGTGTACTGGATGTGATGTCAAGATGGAAGTATCACTTCAGACATATGGAGATGATGATCACGCAGGATACAGAACTAGTACTCTATAAAAGGTTGCAACCGTCGGGACAATATGACCAGGTCAGGATTGTCCGATTTAAAGAGACTAGTTGTTTGATATCCGATATATGTTTCGTACGGGGCAGACACATTTCCAGCCCCAGGCCTAACATGTGATCGTCCGATACTGGATCGATATACGCGATACTGCGGTATACTACGCTTGATAAAGATCTAATATTCCAGTAAGAATATTTCTGGAGAATTGGGTAGGCATGGCGCTTTGCTAGAAGCCAACCTTGTCTTGTAAATCGGTAAAAACGTAGTACGAGGTACGTACGTGTTTGGATTATCCAACGACCGTATTTACTGCCAACATATCCGGAGATCTCTTGGGTCGCTTCCTGAAGATTCACCTATGATGTTTGATTCGAACTTTATTAATCTTGGATTAATTACGGAGAAACTTTATCTTGGATAAAATGCCTTATTAGGAGAGAGAGAGATCGATTAATTTGGAATTAATCGATAAAATAATATATTCGATATATTATTAAACGAAATTAGATTTCGACGCGGAATTAAAATCGGATTTTAATTCGGGCAAACGAATTAATTTAGAATTAATTCATTAGCGAACTGAATAGTAATTCCGCAAGGCGTAATTATTTAATTCACGTCGCGACGGAAATTCGTTAATTCGGAATTAGCGAAACCGAGCCCGAAAGTGTTTGCGGACACATTCGTATTTTGAATCGAGTGGTATCCGCAAAACATCGCGATATCTCATTACTTGATACGAATAGATGATGGATGTATCTAGTCACCTTTAGGGATGATACATTGTCTCTATTCTCAAAGTGAAGTAATGATGGCAAATGATGAATTTTATTTGGAGGGAAAACCTTTCACGGTTTTTGAAGGTTTTTTGATTAAAAATTCATTTTTGTATTTGATATCATATCACTTTTATTTTCATTTGTCTCTCACGGTTTTTGAAACATTGAGAGAAAAAAAATAAAAAGATACACACTCTCTCCTCTCTTCTTCTTCACGCAAGCCGTGAGCTTCATCCATGGCAGAAAATTGTTTTTCTCCATTTTTGCTAGCACAACAAGGGATCAAAGGAGGTGATAGGGAAACGCATTTGGAGCTTGGAGTACTAGAAGATTAGGCTTCTCACACTGAAGTTCTTGGCCGAAAACAGCCCCAAGATTTGCAACTTCTATCATTCTTGTTCTTGGCCGCATATCACCCACCTTGGAGGCTCAAGGATCCTCTTCACCATTTTCGTCACAAAGCTTTGTAAGTATGTTTCCCGCCATCCTTCAAGCTTTGCATGTATGTTTTTGTATTTCTATGGCTTAATCTTTCTTTGGGACTAATTATAGAAACCAACAATGGTATCATTGAGCCATGTTTAAGCATGAAATACATTAGGGTTAATTTGGGGAAAATTGATTGAAGCATGTTCTTGTGAAATTGGATGCTAAAGTATGCTTATATGTATGTTATATGATATATTACATGATCAATTTTAAGAAAAATGCATTGGATGATTTTTCCCCAAAATGTTGTCTTGGCCGAATGTGGAGGTGCTTCCATTGGTTTGAAATTTTTCATGCACAAGCTTATTTGATGACTTAAGCATGATTACATGTATAATATTGATATAATACATGATCAATTTTGAGAAAAATGCATTGGATGATTTTTCCCCAAAATGTTGCTTTGGCCGAATGTGAGGTACTTCCATTAAGTTGAATTTTTGCATGCACAAGTTCATTGGATGATTTGAGTGTGCTTAATGTTTGTAATATGATGTATTACATGATCAATTTTGAGAAAAATGTATTGGATATTTTTTCCCCAAAATTGATGCCTTGGCCGAATGTGTAGGTCATTTATGATTTGGAATTTTTCATGCACAAGTTTATTAGATGACTTAAGCATGATAATGTATGATATTTGATGTAATACATGATCAATTTTGAGAAAAATGCATTGGATGATTTTTTCCCTAAAATTGATGCTTGACCGAAATGGAGGTCTTTTCACTTTATTGAATTTTTGCTTTCAAGTTCATTAGATGACTTAAAATCAATACGGATAATAGATTAGTGATTCAATTGGATTGAAAAACAAATCGAACCGCAAAAATCTCTCTTGGCCGAATACAACATGACATGTTAAAGGACTTGATTTTTTGTTCAAATAAATGTTAGACAAGTGTTTGAACAATTGATGATTAATAAATTAAATTGGTGTTTTTGAAATATTTGGTTTAATGAATTAATCATGCAATTACACTTTAATCAATTGAATTTTAAAATTTGGAATATTAAATTTAATTAATGGGCTTTTATGTTTAATTGGGCCTTATGGGCTTGAAATTGATTTTATGGCACTTAAGGGTGATTCCTTATTTGGGCTTGGTAATTGGGTTTGACCCACATTGACCAAAGCCCAAGCCTTTATAAATCAATTGAAAGCCCATCGGACTTTAATTAAACACACATTGGATGTTAGTTGGGCTTGGAGACCCAATTTGATAAGATTTAGAATCTAATCTTTAAAAGCACATTAAAAGTGTAAACATTTAATTTGGAATTAAATAAATTGAATTAATATTGAATGCGACTTAAATTGGATTTAACGGGTAGTTCGATATAATTCATGAATTCGTACCTTATGTACTTATTCTCAAACGAGTTGGACTCGCGCAAAATCAAACCGTTGATTGAACATTGGATGATCACTTAAACAAAGACTAATTAATTGGATTAGATTGGTTGTATAGCATGTCTTGAATGAATATACATGTATGTGATGAATGAATAGTGTATAGCGGATGGATATTAGAAGGGAAAGGGTAATTTTAGAAATTATTGTAAATTTAGAATTTATAAATTGGACCTGCGTGTCCAGCCTTATCTCTTTTATCTCTTTGTATTCTCTTCTCACCTAATTCCCCTCAATGTAAATGAGGTTTCTCTTATTGTATTATGTAATTGGGTAGAAGTAGAATATTGCTAGCGGGGAGTGGAAAGGGTGATTTGTTCTAGGAACAAGTTGTTTTATATATCCATCCGTATATCACTATTAATTTATTTTATGCACTTTATGATGTTTTAGAAGCATGCTTAAGGGTGTATGATGATGAGACCTAACAAAGATAATAAATTGGTTGCCAATTACGCATAAATCCCTCAATTTATATTAAGCAATTATCCTTCCATTGAATGATTCTTGTTCAAGATCCAAAATTGGCATTGGTTTGTTGGCCAAAGTCAAGACCTTTGTCAATTGAGGATGTACTTGAATCATGAGAGTTTTGTTCCACATCGGTGTCTTGTCCAAGTTGTGATTTGTTGGCCAAAGTCAAGATCACTTCTTGTCCAACGACATTGATTACGAAACTTTCCTTGTCAATGGGTCCCGCTTAACCGGAATCATTAGGTTTGTTGTGCCAAAGCCAAGGCCTAGATGGTTCGGAGGATATGGTTAGGAAAATGTATTAGATACATTGGCATAAGTATATACATATGTTTTGGACTTGGATGTCCACCTAACCGGATCTAGGAATTGGATGGATCCAATTGATCTTTGAGATCTACCTAGTTAAATAGCATACAGCTTGTTGGCCAAAGTCAAGGTTGTGTGTTATTTAACGGGATCCTAGCCCACTAGGAAATAGGATTTCCCGAGTTCTCAACAGAGGGTTAGAGACTTGATAAAAATAGTGGGAGGCTAGTATTGAATTTGCAATTTCATTCAGATACTTAGCCTTACGCGTCTTTCAAAATTATTTCGTTTAATTATTAAAATTAGTTGGACTAATTCATTGTTATTTTTTTTGTACAGTTTGACTGTACCCATTTTATCGTTAACTAGATAGTTGGACTATCGTAGTTGAGATGGCTAGCAAGGTAAATGTCCGAGACATCATCATGGGTGACAATGTCTTTAAGGGCACAAACTTCGCTGATTGGGAAATGAACCTGAGGATAGTCCTTGGGGCTGAGAGGATGCTGTACACTATACAAACACCTCTCCCGCCTAAGCCCACTGACCCACTTGAGCTGGAGTTATGGAAAACTCACAGCAATGATTGTGACACAGCTCAGGCTATTATGTTAGCTTCGATGACTCAGCACTTTCGTCGCCAGAATAGGGACTTGGATCCTTATAGTATGATGGCTAGACTTCGAGATCTCCACCGCTCCAACAAGCGGATGGAAAGGTACGAGTTGGTGAAGAAACTCTTCCGCGCCCGAATGACTGAAGGCGCATCAGTTGAGGCCCACGGGGCTCAAATGATCGCCGATATTGATGAGTTGGCCAATATGGGAATAGTCTTGGAGGCTGAGCTGACCATAGATTTGATCTTACAGTCACTTCCTGATACTTGGAAACAAATCATAATCAACTATAAGTTGATGGATACGGATGACACTCTTGGAGAGCTGTTATCCATTTGAAGGAGTCTGAAAAAGAACTCCAAAAGGGGGCAAGCGCGAGGCGCACTTTACATCGACCTCTCAGAGGCCAAAGGCTGGGCCCAAAGCTACTGGAGGGGTGAGGAAGAAGAAACATAAGAAAAAGGGTAAAGGCAAGTTGACAAAAGCTTCTGGGAAGCCAAGGGACAAATCTCAAGATGTCTGCCTCAACTGCGGCAAGAAGGGTCACTGGAAACGTGACTGCCGAATGGGCAAGGGACACAAGGAGGATATCAAGGCAGGCAAGGCACTAGCCTCTGGTATGTTTGTTATTGAGATAAATATGACTACTTCTAGTTTTAAAAATTGGATTTTTGATTCTGGTTGTGCTGCTCATATTTGTACTGATTTGCAGGATCTGCAGGATAGCAGGATGCTGGCTTCAGGGGAGATTGATCTACGAGTCGGAAACGGAACTCCAGTTGCTGTTTTGGCTGTAGGGACTTTTGTTTTGGAATTGCCCTCGGGGCATATGCTTAAACTTTTGAACTGTTATTATATACCTAGTTTGACTAGGAATATCATATCTGTATCTTTGTTAACCCAGCATGGGTACACTTTTGTATTTAGAAACACTGGGTGTTATTTATATAAAATGATGCAGAAATTTGCACTGCTGTTGCAAATAATGGCCTTTATATTTTGAATATAAATGAATCTCCTAAACATAAAATAACAAACAAAAGGCTCAAAAGAGTAATCTAAAAGATGAAGCTTACATGTGGCATTGTCGTCTAGGACACATAAACAAGACTCGCATATCCACACTTTCGAAGAGTGGGTACTTGGACGGATTTGATCTTAATTCATATGATGTCTGCGAATCTTGTCTTTTAGGCAAAATGCCTAAATCACCTTTTAGTGGTAAAGGTGAACGTGCCACAGAACTGTTAGCCCTCGTTCATAGTGACGTATGTGGGCCCATGTCTAGCCAGGCTAGAGGTGGATATCATTACTTCGTAACCTTTACGGATGATGCATCTCGTTATGGTTATGTGTATCTAATGAGACACAAGTCGGAAACTTTTGAGAAATTCAAAGAGTTTCGACACGAAGTAGAAAAACAAACAGGCAAGAGTATTAAGACATTGCGGTCGGACCGTGGTGGCGAATACTTAAGTTATGAGTTTCAAGATTACTTGAAAGAAAATGGTATTCTTTCACAGTGGACTCCTCCTGGAACACCGCAATTAAACGGTGTGTCTGAACGGAGAAACCGTACCTTGTTAGACATGGTAAGGTCGATGATGAGTCGACTGAGCTACCAATATCCTTCTGGGGATACGCATTAAACCAGTGCAGGTACTTATTTTGAATAAGGTTCCGTCAAAGTCTGTTGAACAGACTCCATATGAGAAATGGACAGGAAGGAAACCAGGTTTCTCTTTCCTGAAGATTTGGGGATGCTGGGCATATGTTAAACGTTTGGAAGGTACCAAACTAGAACCCAAATCAGATAAATGCCTTTTCGTGGGATATCCTAAGGAAACCAAAGGATATTACTTCTATCACCACACAAGAGAACAAAGTATTTGTTGCTCTACATGCATTTTTCCTTGAGAAGGAATTCCTAGATGCAGTGGTAAGTGGGAGGAAAGTGGAGCTCGATGAAAATCGTAGTGATACTGTTCCTGGCAATGAATCAACGACGGAACATAAACAGACCATCCAGGATGAGTCTGTACCACAATCTTCAGATACACAAGGACCGCGTAGGTCGGAGAGAGTCAGGAAGGTACCTGAGAGGTATGGGTTCCTGATCTCGCCTCATGTAGATATTAATCTTATTGAGGATAATGAACCGACTACGTATGAGGAAGCAATACAGAATATTGATTCCGCTTTATGGCAAGATGCCATGAAGTCCGAGATGGATTCCATGTATGCCAACCAAGTTTGGACACTGGTTGATGCACCAGAAGGCGTAAAGCCTATTGGATGCAGATGGATCTTCAAGAAGAAGACCGACATGGATGGCAACGTACAAACGTACAAAGCTAGGCTTGTAGCAAAGGGGTATCGTCAACAATATGGTATTGATTATGACGAAACTTTCTCACCCGTTGCCATGATTAAATCCATTCGGATAATGCTTGCAATAGCTGCATATTTCGATTACGAGATATGGCAGATGGACGTTAAAACCGCTTTCCTTAACGGAAACCTTTTGGAGGATGTTTATATGCAACAACCTGACGGTTTTATCGTACCTAGACTTGCAAACAAGGTTTGTAAGTTAAATCGATCCATTTATGGATTGAAGCAAGCATCACGGTCATGGAATCAGCGTTTTGATGAGATCATAAAAGAATATGATTTCGTACAAAACGATGATGACCCTTGTGTATACAAGAAGGTTAGTGGGAGAGCACTGACTTTTATTGTCCTTTATGTCGACGACGTATTGCTTATAGGCAATGACATTCCCATGCTAACGTCGGTGAAAGCTTGGCTTTCATTAAAATTCTCCATGAAAGATCTGGGAGAAGCAGCCTTTATTCTGGGAATAAAGATCTACCGGGATAGATCTAGAAAGCTGCTTGGACTCTCCCAGAGTACATATATTGACAAAGTGTTGAAGCGATTCAACATGGATCAATCCAAGAAGGGATTGATGCCAATGTCACGTGGTATCCTTCTGTCTAAGGACATGTGTCCTAAGACTAAAGAAGAGAGAGATAACATGAGTCGGATACCGTTCGCCTCGGCAGTCGGATCGATCATGTATGCCATGATATGTACGCGACCTGATGTGTCATATGCTTTGAGCATGTGCAGTCGCTATCAGGCCGATCCAGGTGAAGGTCACTGGATGGCTGTTAAGAATATCCTTAAGTATCTTAGACGAACCAAGGATGCTTTCTTAATTTATGGAGGTGGAGAACTTGAGGTGTCTGGGTACACCGATGCAAGTTTCCAAACCGACAAGGACGACTTCAAGTCGCAATCCGGGTACATTTTTTGTTTGAATAACGGAGCAGTGAGCTGGAAATCTTCCAAGCAAGATACTGTTGCCGATTCAACAACAGAAGCGGAGTATATTGCTGCATCAGAAGCAGCAAAGGAGGCAGTTTGGATCCGAAAATTCCTAATCGGATTAGGAGTAGTTCCGTTAGCTGCTGAGCCCGTGCCATTGTATTGTGACAATAACGGGGCTATAGCACAAGCTAAGGAACCAAGGTCTCATCAACGATCCAAGCATGTTCTTCGGCGTTACCATCTGATTCGGGAGATTATACATCGTGGCGATGTAAAAGTCGAGAAGGTCGCATCGGATGACAACATTGCAGATCCGCTGACGAAGGCTGTTCTAGCAAGTGTTTGAACGACATATACATAGTTCAGGTATTAGATGCTTGAGTGACTGGCTATAGGCCAAGTGGGAGATTGTTAGACATTATGACCCATAGCGTCACTGTTTTGTAAATGATATTGTATTATTGTACAAAATTAACTATGTGATAATGAAATTGCCTTTTGCCGTTTTGTAAAATTATTTACTTTAATATATTAATGGCAAAAGTCCATATGATTAGTTCCGTATTGAGATGATATGAGACAGTATCAATATAAAAGGTTTAATCATTAAATATCCCTAGTCGGAGTATTATCGAGATCGGACATCGATAATGCGGAATAGACTAGTATTGCACTTGTGCGAGTTGTGATGGCACAACGGCATAGTTCTCATATATTTAAGTATTGGATACTTATGCAAGTGCGATAGGAGGTTGTGTTTTACCGATGGTACGGAAAACAGCTTCGCTCTGGATAGACCCCGCGGAATCCCATTGGTAGTATGTCTGCGTGTCTATGGGAGGCCGCATCAGGGTAGGTGTATATGGTCTTAACCTGAGACTTGCATCGCTAGTACTTGCGACAATCGGTAAACTTTGGTTGTTGGTGGTTCGGGGCTTTAACCGGTTCTGTGTACGCCTCTTCTGGGTTTATCGAGAATCGTAGTGTACTGGATGTGATGTCAAGATGGAAGTATCACTTCAGACATATGGAGATGATGATCACGCAGGATACAGAACTAGTACTCTATAAAAGGTTGCAACCGTCGGGACAATATGACCAGGTCAGGATTGTCCGATTTAAAGAGACTAGTTGTTTGATATCCGATATATGTTTCGTACGGGGCAGACACATTTCCACCAGCCCCAGGCCTAACATGTGATCGTCCGATACTGGATCGATGTACGCGATACTGCGGTATACTACGCTTGATAAAGATCTAATATTCCAGTAAGAATATTTCTGGAGAATTGGGTAGGCATGGCGCTTTGCTAGAAGCCAACCTTGTCTTGTAAATCGGTAAAAACGTAGTACGAGGTACGTACGTGTTTGGATTATCCAACGACCGTATTTACTGCCAACATATCCGGAGATCTCTTGGGTCGCTTCCTGAAGATTCACCTATGATGTTTGATTCGAACTTTATTAATCTTGGATTAATTACGGAGAAACTTTATCTTGGATAAAATGCCTTATTAGGAGAGAGAGAGAGATCGATTAATTTGGAATTAATCGATAAAATAATATATTCGATATATTATTAAACGAAATTAGATTTCGACGCGGAATTAAAATCGGATTTTAATTCGGGCAAACGAATTAATTTAGAATTAATTCATTAGCGAACTGAATAGTAATTCCGCAAGGCGTAATTATTTAATTCACGTCGCGACGGAAATTCGTTAATTCGGAATTAGCGAAACCGAGCCCGAAAGTGTTTGCGGACACATTCGTATTTTGAATCGAGTGGTATCCGCAAATCACATCGCGATATCTCATTACTTGATACGAATAGATGATGGATGTATCTAGTCACCTTTAAGGGATGATACATTGTCTCTATTCTCAAAGTGAAGTAATGATGGCAAATGATGAATTTTATTTTGGAGGGAAACCTTTCACTTCACGGTTTTGAAGGGTTTTTGGATTAAAAATTCATTTTTGTATTTGATATCATATCACTTTTATTTTCATTTGTCTCTCACGGTTTTTGAAAATTGAGAAACAAAAAAAAAATAAAAGATACATAACACTCTCTCCTCTCCTTCTCTTCACGCAAGCCGTGAGCTTCATCCATGGCAGAAAATTGTTTTCTCCATTTTTGCTAGCACAACAAGGGATCAAAGGAGGTGATAGGGAAACGCATTGGAGCTTGGAGTACTAGAAGATTGAGGCTTCTCACACTGTTGTTCTTGGCCGAAAACAGCCCCAAGATTGCAACTTCTATCATTCTTGTTCTTGGCCGCATATCACCCACCTTGGAGGCTCAAGGATCCTCTTCACCATTTTCGTCACAAGCTTTGTAAGTATGTTTCCGCCATCCTTCAAGCTTTGCATGTATGTTTATTGTATTTCTATGGCTTAATCTTTCTTTGGGACTAATTATAGAAACCAACATTCTGTCTTCCAAGTTCTCACTTCTCTTGGTTTATCTATGGAGCTTAGTACTTCATATACAATGTTTAAATTCTCTTTGTCTCTTGCTAACTAGTACGTTATTTACCGCTGGCTTGTATTAAGAACGTTAATTCTAGGTAGCTTCCCTTGGATGTTTCCTTATTTGGCTAATGACTTAAAAAAACAAAGTTCCCTAACTGATCTTAATCATAATACATTAACTTTTGCTTAACTTTTATTCCTTCTCGATATTATTGCTGGCGATTGGTCTAGTTACCGTTCCCACTTATCTAATACGTAATTTCTTTTACTACTTTAAAGTTTAATTACAGGTTCTTTACTAACTTGTTCTCCATATCTGGTGATATGATAGTGTATTTCCCTCATTATTACTTTCTTAGTTTTCTCTATTGATGTCATTATCAGATACTCACAACAACTTGTAAATTCCACTTTATCCCATGATTTTTTTCGTGAATTATAGCTTAATAACTCACCCACTGTGCTAATGTAGCACTATAATAACTCATCTTTAATTTTCATAATATACTACTCAAGTTAAAACCATCCATACTTTATGGCCAACGCCAATCCCCAACTTGTGTTGGTTAGATCGACTTAACTAAGGCTGGTTACTTTATCTTGATTACGTGAACTAAAGTTTAACAGAACTTATTTTCATTTTATTACTGAGAATCTTATTATTAACGCCCTTCTGTCATTGCTACTCAATATTATCTCCTATTGTCACCGAACCTCGATAGTTTCTGTTCTGAACCTTCGACTTATTGACTTTCTTGACTTTTTTCTTCTGATATTCTTCTATATCTGGGAATTTCGTGATCTGTCTTTGTTTCCTTACCAGAATATATCATCTCTACACATCTGTAGCCACTTCTAGACCTATTCTTTATATCATCGTCACTACAAGTAGTACATTATCTCTTCATCATCGCTTCATCTAAACAACTTTTCTTTTAAATCTATTTCTTAGGGTTATTTTCTTCTTCCATTCTATTTTTAAATTGTATTCAAAGGCTTTATGTTTCGATCTTCTTTCACTGTACACACACTTGATTCTAGGAATATCTCGAGGTGAATATCAAGGTCCATCTTTATTGCCGTTATCTAACGAGGGCTGGGAGGGTGGGGCTTGTCCTGAAGCTTCCTGGTTGCGGTGTTTTCACTAATTACCTACTGCAATTGCATGTGCTACTTATCCATGAGCTTAGTGTTGGGAAGCGGCCGCGAGTGCGCAACGGAAAAATAAATAATCAAAATTATAATGCTGCTTTTCCTTTGCCCAAGACCCATTTGTTTTGATTATTCTATAAGCCTAGGCATGTTACTATATATTCTAAGCATAAAACTCATAAAACATGCAAAAAAACATAAACCTAAACATGCTAACTATCATAAGAACTCTAATTAAAAAAAAGAAAGAAAAAGACTTACTTGAACCGTAGACTCCTCCAGTCCTCCCTCCAATCTACAAGCTTTTCTCGAACTCAGCAAGCTCTTCCATGTTCCAAAGAGCCACCCAAGTTTGTGGCCTCCAAAGATGCTCACACCAAAGCCAAAACTCAACGGCAAGACTACGCCTTGAGTGCACGGGTATTTTGCCATTGGTGCTAGCCTAGACAAATACCTCAAAACTCTTAACTCGAGGTTCCTCTAGTCAATTAGACTTAAGGATCCTCAAAATCAGTGGCTTACTCTTAAAACTTTAGAGTTGCTCACTTATATAAACCCAAGATTTGAAAGGTTTGGTGCAAAAATTTGTGAAGAATTATTTGGGTTTATATAGTGCTCCAAAGACAACAAAATTAATTAAGATTCTGATGTGGGATAAAAGCCAATTTAATCTTAGCCATTGGACCTTATTTAGTGGTTTAATGAGATTATAAACCCTAATAAGAGTTTGGGCCGATTTGGAATTCAAAAAAAATAACAAAAATAAATAAAAAAATTTACTATTCACACATTACTATTCATATGAATAGTAATTATTATTTTTATCTATTATTCCAATTCCCAAAGTGCCCCTATCGTCATTCACCAATCCCTAAGCTAATATGGAACCTCATAAATGATCTATTCAATAATTAAACACATTGAACCATTTATGATAATTCCTACAACAATCATATATGCTGTTAAATATGTACTGTGCACTGTTAACCATTGATTTCGACTTTGTTGTGTGTGACCTTTTGGGTTCCCCTCAAGTTGGACATGAAATGAATCATGATAATTTAATCGAACATAAATTATCCTCTGATCAGATGGTCGTTCGATTTCAATGACCAAGGTTGACATCTAGCAACATGCCAAGGTCCCCAAATGAGAAGGAAAAATATATATACCCATTCTGTATGCGATTTACATATGATACGGTCTCTCGCCTCACTGTATCCCCACCTATTGACCTAGGGTACGGAAAGTGTCTACCAATATGGTCAAAAGTATTATGTGATAGTGTCATAAATCGTGCTAAACCAAGAATCTCACATGATTCTTCCGCGGTGGCCACAGTCTCAAGCACTGATCACACATATCAACCCGCGAACTGGAATACTACCCTTATAAGAAAATATTATCTGAGAGAGTGGCGATTCTTTGTTGTATCTTTACAAACTTCATGTTTTTCAACAAATGACCCAATCATACCCTTATGACCGGACCTTTTGAACTGGGGAAGGAGAATGTCAAAGTTATTTGATCCACACATAAGATTGTAAAGACCTCAAGTCTAAGGACTAGTCATATAATGGATACATGAAAGTTCTCACAAACACATGGGATAAACACTCCATATGAAAACTTTCGGCGGTCAGTTCGATAGACATAAGCAACTCATGCATCCATATGATACACCAAGCAGACAGATCTCCGCTAGTAGCCTATGAGATCGGTTACCCCACTTAAGGGCAGATCATATCATCATGCTAGTCTCTCCGCTTTGTGAACGCCCAAATTATTCACAAAACTATGACTAGGAAAATTTAAGAGTAATGATTCTCATAATGCGTGGAAGCCATCGTCTTATTACTCCAAGGGCTTTATTACAGTGTTGATGATTCATATAAGTTATGTAAGACACGTATAATAAATATTTCCATTTTATTAATTAATGAAAATATTACAAATACATGTACATATAGCCCATCCACAAGTTTGGTATAGGGCATATCCTTAACAGTCTCCCACTTGCACTATAGCCAACTAGTATGAATCTGGACACCATACTCTCGGGTGTGCCTATCATGCTATTGTTGAGTCAGCCTTTTAGTCAGAGAATCTGAAAGATTATCTTCTGTGGGTATTTTCTCTATAATAACTTCTTTTCTCTCAACAATCTCCCTGATGAGATGAAATCGCCTAAGTACATGCTTAGATTTCTAGTGGGACCTTGGTTCCTTTGATTGAGCAATGGCGCCCCTGTTGTCACAGTACATCGTGATGCCATTCTTTATCGTAGGAAGCACTTCCAGTTCCGTGATGAACTTCTTTATCCAGACTGCTTCTTTAGCTGCCTCAGATGCTGCAATATACTCGGCTTCAGTGGTGGAGTCTGCTGTAGTTGATTGCTTTGAGCTTTTCCAACTGACAGCACCGCCATTCAAAGTAAACAGATATCCTGTTTGTGATCTAATGTCATCCTTGTCGGTTTGAAAGCTCGCATCACAGCAACCAATGACTTTCATCTTAGAACAATCTCCGTATGTCAAAAACACATCCTTAGTTCTTCTTAGATACTTGAGGATTGTTTTGACAGCTGCCCAGTGTTGCTCACCAAGATTTGCCTGATACCGGCTCGTTATGCTAAGAGCATAAGAGACATCAGGTCTTGTACATATCATGGCGTACATGATCGATCCTATTGCTGAAGCATAAGGGATCCTACTCATACGCTCTCTATCTGAAGGAGTATGTGGACATTGCTCATTAGATAATTTGATTCCATGACAAGTAGGTAAATTACCTCTTTTAGAATCTTTTCAAAACTTTATCTATGTACGTAGATTGAGAAAGTCCTAACAACCTCTTAGATCTATCAGGGTAGATCTTAATGCCGAGGATGTAGGCTGCTTCTCCCAAATCTTTCATGGAGAAATTCTGAGATAACAATTGTTTGGTGGCTTGCATCATGGGAATATCATTCCTCGTTGTTAATATGTCATCGACATATAATAAAAGAAATATAATAGCACTCCCACTACTTTTCCTGTAAACACAAGGCTCGTCTACATTTTTTATGAGGTCAAATTCTTTGATTGTCTCATCAAATCGTATATTCCAACTTCTGGTGGCTTGCTTGAGTCCATAAAAGGATCGTTTAAACTTGCATACTTTATTATGGTCATCCTTAGATGCAAACCCCTCAGGTTGTGTCATATAGACTTCCTCTAAGAGGTTCCCATTAAGGAAAGCTGTTTTGACATCCATCTACCAAATCTCATAATCAAAGTGTGTAGCTAGTGCCAGTAAAATTCGAATCGACTTTATCATTGCAACATGCGAGAAGGTTTCCTCATAGTCAATTCCTTGGATTTGTCTATAATTTTTCGCCACCAACCTAGCCTTATAGGTTTGGATGTTGCCTTTTGCATTAGTTTTACGCTTGTAAATCCACTTGCAGCCTATGAGTTTTATCCCTTCAGGTGCATCTACCAAGTCCCAGACTTGATTCTGATACATAGAGTCTATTTCGGATTTCATGGCCTCAAGCCACTTGACTGAATCAATGTCACGCATTGCTTCGTCATAACTGGTGGGATCGTCATTATCAATGACCTGATCATGTTCCTCATCAATATAGAAACCATATTTTTCAGGCTCATGTCTTTCCCTACCAGACCTTCTGAGTTCATAACCTTGTGGTTGTTCCGTCACTGCACTTTTGAGGGGCCTGGGGTTTAGTTCTATGTTAGTTTGTTCTTCTCATACCTCATCGAGGTCAAGTCTACTCCCTTTATATTTCTTTAGAAGGAATTCATTCTCTAGAATTTAGCATTTTGTGAGACAAATATTATTTGTTCATTTGGGACGTAGAACATGTATGCTCTTGAGTTCAAGGCATATCCTATAAACTTACATTTAACTGCCATATCATCCAATTTGTTAGTTTGTGTGAGCTTGACATATGTGTCACATCCCCAAACTCTTAGATAACCAAGACTATGACGTTTTCCCGACCATAACTCATATGGTGTTTGACTAACAGTCTTGGAAGGAACTTGGTTTAGTAGTAGTGTTGTAGTTTCTAAAGAAAGATCCCAAAATGAAAGAGGTAGATCCGTATCTGGCATCATTGATCGAACCATATCTAATAATGTCTGATTTCTCCTTTTGGAGACCCCATTATGCTGTGGAGTTCCCGGAGGAGTCCACTAGGAAACAATTGTTGGACAATTATGACCCATAGCGTCACTATTTGTACAGATCATGGTGTTGTTGTACAAATTAACTATGTGACAAAGGAGATTGCACTCTTATCATTTGTGATTAGATCACCTAGATGTATAAATGATGAGAGGTCCCTATGATTTGTTCCTGGACGGAGAATGATATGAGACAATATCAGTCCACGTACGATAAATCATTAAATATCCATAGTCAGAGCATTGTCGAGATTGGACATCGATAAATGCGTAAAAGACTAGTATTACACTTGTGCACGTTGTGAGGGCACAACGACATAGTTCTCATATATTTGGGTATAAGATACTCATGCAAGTGTAATAGGAGGTTGTGTTTTACCGATGGTACGGGAAACAGCTTCGCTCTGAATAAGACCCCCTCGGAATTCGATTGGTAGTATGACTATGTGTCTATGGAAGTCCGAAATCAGGGTAGGTGTATTTGGTCTTAACCTGAGACTTGCACCGCTAATACTTACGACAATCAATATACTTTGGTTGCGATCGTCCAGGGCTTTAACAGGTTCTTTGTACGCCAATGCTGGGTATATTGAGAATAGTAATGTGTTGGGTGTGATGTCAAGATGGAAGTGTCACTCAAGTCATATGGAGATGATAGTCACGTAGGATACGAGACTTGGTCTCTTAAATGCTGCAGCTATCGGGATAAAATGACAAGGTCAGGTTTATCAGATTATAGAGACTAGTTACCAGACATCCGACATGTGCTTCGTACGGGGCAGACACAATTCCAGCCCCAGGCCTAGCACGTGATCATTCGATACTGGACAGAAATACGTAATACTACATATACTACGCCTGATATAGATCCTTTATTCCTGTAAGGATATTTCTAGAGAATTGGGTAGGCATAGCTCTTTGCTAGAGGCCAACCTTGTCTTGTAAATCGGTATAAACGTAGTATGAGGTATTTACGTGTTCGGATAGTCCGACGACCTAATTTACTGCCAACATATCCGGGGATCTCATGGGTCGCTTCCCAAAGATTCACCGATGACGTATGACTCGCACTTTAAATTAATCTGGGATTAATTGGAAGAGAGAGAAAATTAATCTGGGATTAATTGCGGAGATATTTTATCTAGGATAAAATATCATTTAAAGAGAGATAACGATTAATTTGGAATTAATCGATAAATTAATATATTTGATATATTAAACGAAATTAGATTTCGAGGCAGAATTAAAATTAGATTTTAATTTGGGCGAACGAATTAATTTAGAATTAATTCGTTAGCGACGTGAATAGTGATTTCGCTAGGCGTAATCATTTAATTACGACGCAATGAAAAATTCATTAATTTGGAATTCGTGAACCCGAGCCCGGGATTATTTGTGAGCGCATTTGCATTTCGAATTCGAGTGCGGCACGCAAGTCAAATCAAGCGTCAAATCGCTAGTCGCATCTAGCGTCATATCAAGCGTCAAATCATGTCACTTTGAATGATCTGACCATTAATTGATTGATTGATGTGAATAGTGATAGAAGTTGATGGAGGTGGTTGTGTGCATTAATTGCCAACTTTTGGCTCCAAATATTGTTGACTTTTGGAAGGCATATACAACTTTTGGTCTTGAATTTTGGTATAAGGTTTTTGAAACCAAAACCACACATCACTCTCTTCCTTCTCTCTTCTCTCCTTACATGCCCAATGGGCTTCTTTTCTCCTCTTCTGTTCAGCTTACTGCCGTGAGTTAGGGGAAGCAAAGTGTGAATTTTGTGGTAAAAATCAAGAGAGCTAGCACTCCGAAAGACATGCGAAGGTGATAGGGAAGTCCACCCATGAGCTAGGAATCGTTTAATGAAGCTTGGAGCTTGACGAAAGAGTTCAAAACCCAACCATGGAGGACGCCAAAACCAGTGAGTTGGAGCAGTCCACTGCCGAGTAAAATTTCAGTTTTGTTCGTCTCCACGTCGCTCAACCGATCGATGTGAGTATTCCGCAACTTCGTTGATTAGTATTCGCACATGATTTCATGCTTATTATTGATCTTGGGACCTTAATAGAAACCAACAACAATGTCATTTTCTCTCAAGTAATCTTGAAATTTGTTGCTTAAGTATTCACCACCTCGGTTAGACCTTATTGACTTAATACTTTTATTAAGCTAGTTTTCTACTTCAGCCTTGAAATCTTTGAATTTCGAAAAGGCTTCAGATTTGTACCGCATAAGGTACACATACCCATATCGCGAATGATCATCGATAAAGGTAATGAAGTAGGAGAACTCACCTCTAGCGGTGACTGACATTGGTCCGCATACATCAGAGTGTATGAGTTCTAATGTCTCCGCTGCACACTGTCATTTATATTTGAAGGGTAATTTGGTCATTTTACCAAGTAAACAAGACTCACAAGTTCCATAAGGTTTATATTTGAAGGGTTTGAAATACCCATCCTTATGTAGCTTAGTTAATCTTGTTTCATTGATATGACCTAAGCGACTGTGACATAGAAGTGATTCATTGAGATTATTCGAGTTAACGTTGTATATATTAGAGGTTGAACATTCTTTGTTAGTTTGTAAGACATAGATACCATTATTCAAAATACCATCTCCATATTTTATTTCATTGAAATAAATAGAACATTCATTACAACTTATTAGGCATGAAAAGCCTTTATTACATAAAGAAGAAATTGAAATGATGTTCTTTACTAGAGAAGGTACATAAACACAATCTTCTAAGTCTAAAACTAAACCATTCGGCAAAACTAATAAATAAGTCCCCACGCATAATGCAGCCAGTTTTGCTCCATTACCCATGCGTAAGTCAACCTCCCCATGACGGAGTCTCCTATTGTTTCTCAGGCCCTGCACATTGTTACACAAGTGAGTCCCACAACCGGTGTCAAGCACCCAAGTAGAAGGTTCAGTGTTTTGAGAATATAGTTCAATCATATACAACATACATGAAGCATTGGGCTTCTTGGCCTCTTGGGCTTCCCTAGTTTTTTTGGCTTTCAAGGATATGCAGTCTTTCTTCCAATGACCCTTCTTTCCACAAAAGAAACATTTCCCCTTTCCTTTTTTTCTTCTCCACCTTAACATTGAGCTTTAGGTGATCTGGAGCCTTGGCCTTGCCATTATTTTTCTTTGGGCCTCGTGGCTTCAGGTCCGTACCTGTAAGCATGACGGAGGTCTTAAGCTCCGGTTTCAAGTCCTTCTCTACTTGCTTTATCAGATTGTGCAATTCTGCTAAAGTAGCTTCTTTATCAGACATATGAAACTGCATAATAAAGTTAGAGAATTCTTTTGGTAAGGACTGAAGAATTAGATCCTGACATATCTCATGATCCATGATGAACCCGAGGTTGGCCAATTTTTCAATGTGGCCAATCATCTTAAGCATATGTCCACTAACAGATCCTTCCTTATACCTTGTTTGGAATAAGGCACATGACACTTGGAATCTCACGGTATGAACGAAAGTTGCATACAGCTCCTTCAAGTGAAAGATGATGGTTTGAGCATCTATATCTTCGTGAACTTTCTGAAGTTCGCCCGACATAGAGCCAAGCATTTTGCAAACAGCTTGCTCATCATCATCGACGTGTTTCTTCGAAGCATCGAATGTATTTTGGTCAGCATCTTCTGCGGGTTCAGGGGAAACGGTCTTTCAAGAACCTAGAAAATATTTTCTTGTCGTAAGACAATTTTAAGATTTCTAAACCAGTAATTGTAGTTGTGCTCTTTGAGCTTATGCTCATCAAGGATGGAACGAAGTGATACTCTGTTTTCCATTTGAATGTTTGTGAAATATTTTAACCCACCTGTTAGAGAGAATGTTAAAATTAGGAATATGTTTTTCATTAATGTTTCATAATAACATGGACTTTTAATATTATGAATTTGCTCACACTCAATTGTTTTAAAATTTTAAGCAAATCGCATCAACCCCAATATGATGGATTTCTTGTGAGCAATGATCTCATTATCATCATTTCATAACTCCGACTAGGGCCGGTCGTTATAAAATATGATAATTAGGTAGGTTCCCACCAATTTATGATATAAATCACAATTCCTTGATCATTGGGTTGGGCAATCAAACGTGCCATAGCTTATGCTAGTCCTCATGGACACCCAATCTTTGCCACTAAGTTATAAGACCACGCCTAAGGGTCTCTGTGTCTTATGACTCAGAAAAGTCAAACCATTGTCAATAGTATGATTTAGGGACAAATTGGTATTGGTCAGTCTGGTAAAGCCTAGTCCTGCCAATACGGTTTAAGCCATTTGGGTCTATACTTTACAATGGAAGGCAAATTTTAGACTTAAATTATTATTGAGAATTTTAGCAAGTTTAAGTGAATAACTGTCAAATGGATTCCTCCATTGAAAATTCCCCAGAGGAAGGGTGGAGCGAACTCTCTTAAATACCCTTACCTCTTAGGCTTCTATCGCCTTGGTGACAGGAATAAACAATAGATCCTCCAAATTAGTCTAACACTTTAAATATGATTTAAGGTAATCTCTGAGTAAATGATTATCTAGATGTCTTCACAGCTTTTCCTTTTGGCTATAAAAAGGTAGTGAGTGAAGGAAGACACCAAATCATTATCTAACTCTAGTAATTCCTTTGGTTAAATTAACTTTAGTTTGGAAAGTTTTATTAACCCCTTGGTCCCAACCCACTTGTATCTTTTATAATGTCTTTTATTATAAACAAGTGATTTATATTTATTAGCCTTAAAGGTAATAAATCTCTAAGTTCATCACGGAATAATTACTTAGCTAAGGGATAAGCAATACACTCTCTATTTCTTAGAAAGTCTCTAGATGCTTGCACCCTAAAATAATCATGCCAAATCTAATCATACATAGAATCATCAAGCAAATGAGTTTTAATATGTTGGAATTATGTTAGGCATTAAATAACTTTGATTAATATTTAATTATGATATTGCATTTTATTTTATTCAAATAAATTCACTATTCACGTTTTTCTGCAGACGCGTAAACTTTAAATGCAATTTCACAATTCAAATCTTAACCAAATCATGCAAAACTTGTGCCTAAAATTAAGTTCAGGATGTTAGCTTTCCAACGAGCTTTTAAACACCCAATCTTTTGAGTTCAAATGAGTGAGAATTAATCAAAACAAAAACGGCTCGCTGATACCACTGTTGGGAAGCGGTGGCGAGTGCGCAGCGGAAAAATAAATAATCAAAATTATGATGCCGCTTTCCATTTGCCAAAGACCCATTTGTTTTGATTATTCTACAAGCCTAGACATGTTACTATATATTCTAAGCATAAAACTCATAAAACATGCAAAGAACATAAACCTAAACATGCTAACTATCATAAGAACTATAATTAAAATAAAGAAAGAAAAAGACTTACTTGAACCGTAGTTGACTGCTTTGAGCTTTTCCAACTGACAGTACCGCCATTCAAAGTAAACATATATCCTATTTTCGTTCTTCTGTCATCCCTGTCGGTTTGAAAGCTCGCATCACAGTAACCAATGACTTTCATCTCAGAACAATCTCCGTATGTCAAAAACACATCCTTAGTTCTTCTCAGATACTTGAGGATTGTTTTGACAGCTGCCCAGTGTTGCTCACCAGGATTTGCCTGATACTTGCTCATTATGCTAAGAGCATAAGAGACATTAGGTCTTGTACATAGCATGGCGTACATGATTGATCCTATTGCTGAAGCATAAGGGATCCTACTCATGCGCTCTCTATCTGAAGGAGTATGTGGACATTGCTCCTTAGATAATTTGATTCCATGACAAGTAGGTAAATTACTGTTGGGTTTCTAGTTAGTCCCAAAATCGATTTCAAGCAATGAAATATGTGTGAATACTCATAAAAG